>JAJPUD010014226.1:24168-41340 GCA_023553655.1 Myrmecobius fasciatus
ATTTTCATTTTTTATTATGTTGGCTTTACCTAACATATTTCCTTAATTATTTAGTTCTGTCTTTATTTGCAGAAAGAATGTTTTATATTGTATTTATGTAGTTCTTAGGTATTCTTAGTAAATAAGTTCCCAAGTGTTTCATACATTTTGTAGTCATTTTGAGTGGAATGTATCTCTTTCTGCTGAATTTTATTGTTATGGTGCAATTAAAGTTAAGTTTCTTGGGCCCTTGCTTCTCATTCTTCATTTCCTATAAGGCAACTCAGAAGATACCTTGATTTCAGTGGTTTAGACTGCCTAGATTACTGAATACTCCATTGTTTTATCCCAAAGGAAAAGGAACAGTTTCCTTTTAGAGCCATGAGAGTTCTTTGCCTAAAACTCTATATAAATTCACAGTAGCTAGGGCTGTGAGATCTAAACACTCAGCTTTTTGTGTGTCTAAGCCACCAATTTATCTTTGGAATTATCGACAGTGGTGAGAGGGTGTGGAGAAACAACAAAAAAAAAAACATGCCATTTCTCATTGGTATCTGTCTTTCTCTCATGGATTAGTACAGCAGTTTTGCTCTATTTCCCCTTTTGCTCTACACCAACAATTTTGTTTTCCTTTCTCTTAAAATTATATTAGCTAATTTTAAGGCTCTAAATTTTACTTATAAATGTTTTAAAATTTAAATTTTACTGATCTCTTATTTTCCTTTTTACTTTCTTTTTTAGTATCTCCTTATATGTATATAAGTGGTTTCCTTCAACAGAATGTAAACCCCTTGACATCAGGGACTGCTTCATTTTTGCCTTTGAGCCCCCAGTGCCTACCTAACACAGTATGTACTTAATACATTTATTGATTAAGTTATTTCCATTTTACTGAAATATTTGAAGCTTCTAGAGGTTAAGTTCCTTGTCTACAGTCAAACAGCTAGTAAGTATCAAAGCCAAGATTCAAATCTAAGGTTTTTTTGTTTTTTGTTTTTTTTTTTTGAAAAATTCTGAGTCCAGGGGAAGCTAGATAACACAATGGATAGAGCACACCCTGAAGTCAGGAGGACCTGAGTTCAAATTTGGTCTCAGACATTTAACACGTCCTAGCTGTGAGACCCTGGGCAAGTCACTTAACCCCAGTTGCCTCAGGGGGAAAAAAATAAATTCTGTCTTACATTCTTTCCACTAAACCATGATGTCTCTTCCTAAAACTATAAAAAACTCATGATTTTACTGCAAATAATAATCATAATCATAATAACTTACTATGTACCATACACTAAGCACTTTACAATGATCAATCATTAAATATTTATAAAACATCTATTATTTTTTCCAATTATTATCTCATAACAATCCTGGGAAGGAAGTGTTATTATTGGCCCATTTTACAAATGCAATTGAGACAAACTAATAGCTACTAAGGGTCTGAGAATGGCTTTGAAGTCAGGTTTTCCTGCCTCTATGGCTAGCTCTCTATCCACAGCGCCACCTAGCTGCTATTCCCTCCACTGAGTTGCCATGGGGTTGAAAAAACATCGAAGTCTACTAACCAAAATTGTGGTCATCTGCTTCTGTGAACTTAGCCATTTTGTAGTCACACCAGCAGTTCCTGGGACACACTGACAGTCTTTCCGGTTTGTGTTCCTGAAGGCATAAATGTTCGGGAGCTGAAGAGTCACCTGCTACATACCACAAGAATAAGTGGATTATAGGAAAGATGTCTTCTAAGGCAGGGATTGATAGTTTATAAAGCCTTTGCCTGGTGACAGATTTGTGAGGATAGTGCAATCAAGGGTTATTTGTATAATGTAATGGTTTATAGGAGGAGTGTCCAAGGTCACACAGCTAATGACTATAACTAGCCACACTAGAACCCAAATGCTGATTCTCAGTTCATGTGATGTAGGGCAGAGGAGATCTTTAGGGAGGAGATGAGGGGCAATGTTGCTCTGAAATACAAAGCAGAACTAAGGACAAGGGGCCCTTATAAAAGACCATAGAGAAATGGAGAAAGGAACCTTAAAAGTCATATAGTCCAATCATCTTTCTTACAGTTGAAGACCCTGAGCCTTGAAGGGGTGAGTGGCTTGCCTAGGGGTCACAAGAGCAGTACAAGAGTTTTGAAGTCACATATTCGGATTCTAAAACCATTAGTCTTTTCATTATTTAATACTGCTTAAGTTTACAGTATTATAGAAATAGCCCTGAATTATGAGACTGCTACTGCTTCTACTACCAACTCTTGAGGTGACATTGAGTAAATCACTTCCTCCAGTGAACATTAGTTTAAGTGATGGAGTTGGATTTAACCCGGGATCCGTGGATGGACTTCAGGATATCCATGACCTTGAATGAGAAAAACTACATCTTTATTCTTATTAATTGTTAGTTGAATTTTAGCATTTCCTTCATTTATTTATCTTGGGGAGAGTAGTCTTAGACTTCACTAGACCTCTGAGGGGGTCTGTGACACAAAAAAAGATTAAGAACCCTTAATTTAGATGATCCTTAAAGTTCCTTCCAATTCCAACATTTTATGTTCTTGATTCCCTCCTAGATTGGGCAGTCTATGTGTTATGTTCTTAGGACTTCCAGATGTAAGACTCAATCAATGCTGCTAAGAACAGAAATATTCTAGAAGAGTTAGGTCTCAGAACTTCCTCTCCCCCTATCATTACACCCCAGTAGTGAGTGGGTCTGGCATAAAACCCGCACCTGCCTAGAGGATGTGTCAGTTTCTTCCTTCCTGAGAACATTGGGCAAATTTCTGGCAGGAAGTGGTTGTTTGGGAGACATTGCCTCAGGATCCTGAAGGGGAGGGGAAGGCAAATCAAGATGGGTCCCTTAATGGAAGGTCTGCCCAACCTATAAATGAGTCAAGTTGTAGTTGATTAGGGTTTTCCCAGACTAACATTCTAGTAGACTAATATCTGGAATAGGAGAGAATTTGTGAATCCTCCTCCATCAATACTTCAGCAGACCACATCGACCTAACAGGTAGCATTCTGTGTGTAGACCAGAAAGTAACCATCAATAAATGAAATAGTGTTTAGATTATGCAAGTCGTTTCACAAACCTTGCCTTGCATGCCAGGATCCAAACTCAGTCAACACTTGCATTTGCTAATAGTATGCTTCAGTAGAAAGGGGCTTGAAGTTGGAAGACAAGGTATTTAATCCTTAGTTTCAATACTTATATATGATAATGTCCTGGATTATGAGATAGAATTAGCAGAAAGAGCCTAAAGTACTGATAAAATCACTCCCAGAGACAATCGGGGAAGGGCTCTGATGAAGATCAGTTTAACTTTATAGTCCCACCCTTTGTGGAGGTCATAGGTAGTCCCACCTTGCTATGTCCAGCCAGAAATCCAAGCTATGTCAAACCCCTGGGTTTCCCCAGTAAATCTGTCTATGGTCCATGCCATCTTTGCTGAATTCCTTTTGGAATTCTAGCCTGCCATGGCCCTCTGCCTTATGGTGTCTTTCTAGTCACCCTTTCCCCATGCCATGAGGTATTTCTCTTCTCATTCCCTCACCATGCCTCACGGTGTCTTTCTCCTTATAGTTAGCTAACTCTTTTAGGGTGCTAAACTCCTTTATGGATTTAACCTGCCAGCTAAGGGCATCCTCCAACCTCATAGGGTGTTCCCTTTCTCCTGGTTAATTGTGAATTCTATTAGGAAACTTGTCTTTTCCATTGTTTATTGTTAAACCCCTTTCATTAATAACTAGATGCTCTCACAACTCTATTTCATATTTACTACTCTTGGCATTGCTCTTTATTTTGCCTGTAACCTCTTCTAAATAAACCTACCTTTTGCCAAAGAGAATGGCCACTGTGAATTCTTCACATGACTGACCCCCAACATTTCATTTGGTGCTTACATTAATTTCATCATTTGGTGCTAAACCCCAAACACATCATATGGAAATAGAAATTGCCCTCCTAAATCACATCTTAACTTAAGGAAGTGTGAGAAGTGACTTCTAATTTAAGTATCAGATTTTTATATGTAAAGTGGGAGAGGGGGGAGACAAATAATTTCAGTCTTACCAACTTCCCAAGGGTTACTGTAAGGATCATATAATCATGGGACCATAGGTTTAAAACAGGAAGGGACCTTTGAGGTCACTCATTTACTCTCCCTCCCCTCCCACACATACACACATTTTCCAGATAAGGAAATTGAGACCCTGAGAGGTTAATTAATTTTAATTTAGAGATAGTAACTGGCAAAGTTGAAGTTTGAAACTAGCTCCTCTGACTATAAATATGGTACTCTCCACCATATCATGAATAGATGTGAAATACACCATGAATTGTTGTTATTAACATCTGTGAGATCCAGTTGTAAAGGAGGACCTGAGATTCTGGGGAATTCAAATGAAAAGGGAAGGACATTTGATAATTTGTGACTTTGTAACCAAAGACTGCATTGGGTCTTTGGTTATCAGATCATCATATGCTTTGGAATGTATTAAGCCAGTGTTTCACTCTTTACTCTTTGTGCTATTTTTTCTTCCCAAGTTTTATTTTTTTTCTCTATGGGATAGTATTTTTCCTACATGAAAATTTTTGGCTTGGCACAGAGATAAATTCTCAGTTTGGATTGGTGTGGTGGTGAGAGACATGATGGAAGGGGAATCCCCCCCACCTTGTAACAATAATTAATTTGATACAGTATTAAGCACTTACAACACACTAGGCTCTGTGGTAAGTATTGGAGATACAAAGACAAAAATTAATATGTCTTAAGAGAAAGCTATTACTTTTTGCTGGGAAAAACAATGCAACTCCAGACAAGTAAATAGGAAATGTATGAAAAGTAATAAAAAACATGGATCTATTATTATTAGTTGTGTGACCATGGGCAGTTCACTTCCTCTTTCTGCACCTCAGTTTCCTCATCTGTAAAATGGGGCTAATGTTTGTGTTGAAGTTGGGAACCATTTGTACTGCCTACTTTATAAGGATTTTGTTAGTAAAATAGTTGCAAGCTTTGTTGTTTAGTAATTTTCAATCATGTCTGACTTTTTGTTACCCCTTTGAGGGTTTTCTTGGCAGAGATAATAGAATGGTTTGCCGTTTCTTTCTTTAGCTCATTTAATAGATGAGGAAATGAAGATAAACAGAGTTAAATGACTTGCTCAGGGCCACACAGCTAATAACAGCATCTGTTATACCACCCAAGGAACCATAAGAGTGAGTTATTGCTTTTGTTTCTTCTCTTCTTTGCAACCTGGTAATTAGGGCACTTGAAGACAAGATACCGCTTGTCAGTGACTTGGTTCTACCCTGACTTACTGTGTGATCATGGGCTAATTAGTCTTTCTGTCTGGACCTCAGTTTCCTCATCTGTAAAGTTAAGGCATTGAATTAGAAAAGGTTAAAGACTTTCAGTGGAGGACTAGGCAGATACAGGTGAAAGGCGGCTCCATCTCTTTTTTCCAGTCCCCTACTCCCACCCCAGGCTCTCTCCTATTGTGTCTGTTCATTCTCCCTCTCTCTCTCTCTCTCTCTGCCACCCCCGGGGAGTCAGAAGTCTGCTACTATTCAGGTGCATCAAACCTTCAAAACGGTAATAGGTTTGAACACATCACGATAAATTGTGTGAATACATTGGTTTTGTTTTACCTAACATCCTGGTTGTTGGGGGCCTTTGGAATTAATTATGCTAATTTATTCGGATCACATCCAAATAATGGTGTCCTAGGATTAAATAGAAGAAAAAAGAAATCAGAAGAGGCTGGGCCCAGGCCATGCTATAAGTCTTGTTACTTAATGATTTTGAAAAGTCAGTGCTTCTCTCCAGGGAGGATCTTTTCCTTTTTCCTTTCTGATATCTCTTGTTCTCTGAGGCTATCCACACCTGGAGAGCCGAGAACTACAGGAAAGGAGATGGATATTACAGGGAGAAGTAATCACCAACACCTCAATTATATTGATACTAAACCAGGAAATGTCAGCACTGAAAGGGACTTTAGGACAAGAATATAGAATGTTAGACCTAAGAGTGAACTCAAAACTTAGACCGTGGGGAACTGGGAAGACCCTTAAAACTCAGAATGTTAAAATATAGAATATAAAGTACCAGAGTTGGATGGGATATTAATCAAAAATTATTGGAGTTGATAGAGACCTTAGAGATCTATTCTAAGTACTTCCTGTCAGAGAGCAGGAAAATGAAGCTCAAAGGAGAGATTATATTAACATATTACAAAGATTACATTTTAGTAATATACTATAAAGATTATATTATAGAAATATTATGTTATGTTATATGATAAAGATTATATTCTATTATAAAGATTATATTGTCCAAGGTTTATATAGTGAATAATGGCAAGACCTGGGCCTGTAATCTATTTTTCTTGGCTCAGGGCTCTGTTTCATGCAGTATAATGCTAAACAGCATTAAATAGTTCAGATGAAATAGTGTTTGTAGATTTAAATTAGGAAGATCATATCCATATTATATAAATTTTGATGCATTGATTGATTTTTTAACCCTCTTCACTTTAGTGGGATCTTCAACAGAAGGTGGAGTCTATCTTTGGCCATGAGAAGGTCAGGTACACACAAGCCCTCAAGGTTTTTCCTCTATCATGAAGACTCATACTTTGCAGGGATGAACCTCAGCAGAATATGACACAGGCAACTTTTGTCTGTCACAGACTTACAGAATTTGAGATGCAAGAATTGTCACAAGCCTTCTAACCCAATCAATTCAGGAAGGGAATTTCTACTATACCATATCTAATGAAGGATCATCCAATCTCTGCTTACAGACTGCCAAGAAGAGGGAACCTATCACCTCTCCAAGAAGCCCATTCCACTTTTGGGCAGTTGTAATTAATTGTTAGAATTTTTTTTTCCTTGGCATCAAGACTAATTTTTTTTTTTTCAGTTTCCACCTATTTGTTCCTGGTTCTGTCCTCAGGGGTTAAATAATCCCTTTTTCATGTGACAGACTTTCCAGTGCTGGAAGACAACTATCCTATTGACTCTGATTTTTCTCTTCTCCAAACTAATATTTCTAGTTCTTTTAATAGATGCTGCTATGCTATGGAATAAGGGCCTTTCACCACCCTGACTGCTCCCCTTTGGACATTCTCCAGCTTGTTAATATCTTTCTTAAACTCTGATTCCCAGAACTGAACAAATTATTTCAGATGAGGCCTGATGAGGCCAGAATGCAAATGAGCTATTATCTCCCTGATTCCTGGAAACTAGGATTCTTAATGTAGTTCAAGATCTCCAGAGCTTTTTTGGTTGATGCATCACCCTCATGCGATTCATGTAGAGCTTGCAGTTCACTAAACCCGCCAGATCTTTTTCAGAACAATGGCTATCTAATCACATTTCCACCATCTTGTATTCATGAAATGGATTATTTGTGCTGATAGGTAAAACTTTCCATATTCAAATTCATCTTGTAGACTCAATCCAGTACTCTAGATGGTTGAGATCTTTTTGGATCCCGAGTTTGTCATCTCAAATGTTAGCTAACCCTCCTAATTTTGTGCCATTTACAAATATTTATGAGTGTACCATCTCTGCCTTCATCTCAGCCATTGAAAAAAAAATTAAACTAAACAGAATCAAGCTCAGATCCCTGGGATACTCTACCAGACACTGTCTGTTAATTGACATTGAAACATTAACAACTATTCTGAGTTCTGCCACTTAAACACTTATGAAGCCATCTGGTCTACATTTCTCTATCTTCTTTATTGTCCAGGCCTCTCCTTAATAATAATTATTATAGCTAACATTTATATAGCATCTACTATGTGCCAGGCATTATGCTAAGTACTTTGCAATTATTATCTTATTTGATTTTTACAACATTTCTGAGAGATAGAGCTATCATAATCTCCATTTTACAGATGAGGAAACTGAGGCAAGCAGAGGTTCAATGACTTGCTCAAGGTCAGCCAATTAAGTAACTAGTTAAGTGTCTGAGACCAGATTTGAACTTTTCCTGAATTAAGGCCTGGAATTTGATACCATGTATCACCTAAGCCTTTTGGAAATTTTTCCCATCTGAAAGAATTATTCTTCCTGTTCTTTTCCTTTACTCTTATCAAACTGCACTTTCAGAAAAGGATCTAATGTACTTCTTTATACTCATTCACTCATTAATTCATTCAGCAAAGACTTAGAAGGTATAGGACTCTGTATTAGAGATTAAAGAAGATATATAGTTAAATAAGACAAAGACCATTCCTTCAAGAAGCTCACAATTGGGTAAAGAAGACAAGATAAAGAAAGAAAGCAGATCCTTTTGAGAGGAAGAAAGGCCTTTTGAGAGATAGGATGTCCTTTTGGTGACTTTAGAAGATGCAGGAGAGATGGAATCTGACTGGGAGGTATTAAAGAAGGATGTGACAGTGAAGCTGGATCTTAAAGGAGGGGGAGATTTTTGACAGGCATTATTGTGGGGTGGGAAGAGAGGTTTTATTTAAGACCATATAAAGCCCTCCCTGATTCCTCAGTTGAGAGGAATCTGATGTCATAATTCTCTGTATTCCTTGTCTATGCATGTTTCACATTCATGTGTGTATTATATTTATCTGGATATCCCCTCCTGCACCATAAGTTTAAGGACACAAGCCATGTCATTTCTAAAATTCAGCTGTCTCCTCAGTGCCAGACAGGCTAAACCAGGTTGAGGATTAAGCCCTTTTTAGGGGTACTCATCTGCCTTTGATATCCACTTGGCATTCAACTCCCACCTGGAACTCCTAGAACTGTAACACATACAGCAGCCATTCCCTAATAAACCATCTTGGCAGACGAGCTAAACTAGTAAGGGACAGGCCTCAGACCAATTGGTGAGTTAGAGGGATGTCTACCCCAAACATCTCAAGACTTCCCCTGGCAGAAAGGACTGATGAGAACAATTTGAACCAACAACTATGAAGGCGGCTGATGTAGGCACCATGCAGCTCTTGGAGGCTGGTCAGGCCTTGAAGACATTGAGGTCATCTGCTGCATCCTGGGCCAAAAAAGTCTTGACTTTTGTCTTGCCAAGAGACTTCAGTGACTCTGGAAGAGAATGAGACTGATGATATTGGGCAACTCTGCCTCATTTAAATCCAGTTTACCCATATATCAAGATTTCACTCCAGAATGTCATGAATTCTCGAAAGGACAAACAACAAGTAAATAGTATCCATTTAATAAATATTTGTTGGATATTTATTAAATGACAGCTGTTATTTAACTTTATAGATGGATAACTCTAAAATTAATCTCTAGGTGGTACCACAAATAGTTTAACTCCTGGGCTTGACTTTAGCTGTTTCAGAGAAATATCTTCCATTTAATACCAATATTTTAACCAAAATACAGCTTATATTTCATGTCACTTTAAGATTTACTGGAAACTTTTCCCCAAATAATTTCCTGAGGCAGGTAAAAATTATTGGCCTTCTTTTATAGATACAGACAATGAGTATCCAAGAGGTAGAGTGGTCTTTAATGAAGTGCCTTTGGAATCTATTTGTCCTTGAACTTGTGCCATTTAAGGTTTTGATTGAATGTAGGCTTACCTGGCAGCTTATTAGACTTGAAGTTTACTCAAAGCTGGATGAAACAGTGGATATATACTGGATGGCAGAATCAGAATGCAAAAAGATCTCCACAGAAGAAAATATTAGACTGAAATGAATAAGACTAAGTTTTAAAAGGGCAAATGTATGATTCTACCCTTGTTTTCAGAAAATAAACTATAGAAATATAAGACATATCATATATGACTAGACAAAGATGAATGCAATAAACAATTGGGGTTTCTGGGATCTGCAGACTCCTTTTAAGGTAGTTTTAAAGCTTTCCACACTTTAGTCTCTTCCCTTTTCTCCTCCTACAAGCACTTTAGTTCTGTTACTGGTTTGCTAGGCTCTGATATGTGAACTTTCCCCTTATTTTGTCTTTTTCCCAGCTATTTCCAAACCAGGCTCCTTGGGACTAAACCCACCCTTTCTAGCTTCCTTTTATTAGATTATAAGCTCCTTGAGGACAGGAAGTGTCTTCCTTGATGGTTTTTGTCTCCTCCAGAGCCTAGTCTCACATAGTATATTCTTAATAAATTCCTTCTCATTTTTTTCAAACTTTCAGAGCAGCACAACAGCCAAAACAGGTAATAATACATTGAAAGAGGAATGATGTTTAGAGCAAAGTATCTTTCTTACTTAAACCCATCCCTCTTTCTAACTTCTCTATTTCTGTGGAGGTTATCACCTCAAGATATTGTAGTGACTTTCTTTTGTTTCTAGGATAAAATTGTAAATTCCTCTATTTGGCATTTAAGACTCTTTACAATCTGGCTTCTGTCTACTTTTATAGACTTAAATTACTACCATTTACAGCCTCTACAGTATAACCAGTGGTCTACTTGGTGTCTCTCACATAGAGGATAATCCCTCTCATTTATGCCTTCTACTAGAAAAAGGTGACCTGAATGGGAAAGAGTTCTACTATCATGATGTATAAGAGTTAGTTGAAAAGACTAGGGATGAGATGCTTTGATGGCTATCTTCAAATACTTGAAGGACTTTAATGTTTAAAGATTGATTTCTGATTGACATGGATTAAGAGTAGACGAAGAGATGTAATGGGTTGAAGTTATAAACAGATTTTGTCTCATTTGTGAGGGAAAAGTTTCTAAAAATCAGAGATATCAACAGTTGGAATAGGCTGCCTTTGGAGTAGATATTTAAGTGAAGGCTGGATGAAAATTTAAGAATATTATCTAGAACACATACACTCAGTTATGGATTAGAATAGATGATCTTTCTGATTCCTTCTTTCTGAGATCTTTTAAGAAGTTTGTACAGCGTGGCAGATGAGACATGAAATGACTGAGGAAACAAAGGTTGGAGCTTCTGAATATATTGATTTATTAAGCAATGCATGCTATTTGAATAACAAATAGGAACCCAGCCCCAAACATAGGGGGAGACAGAGTTTTATGCATTGAAGGCAATTAATAAAATAAAACCAATTAATTAAACAAAAACAAAGTACAGGATACAAAATTAGGTAATCTCATTTCTAAATGAAGAACAAACAACATAAACATAAAAGGAGGAACGATTAGGCTTTTCAACTTGGGAGGGGGAAGAGTGAACAGGCACAATTCCCTGAAATTAGAAAAGGAGATATTCCCCTCCTCCCTACAATTGTTTATTCAATCAGAGGAACATGGAAACTATTACTGAGTGAGCAATATAGGGCCAGTTGTTAATAAGACATGTAGATTTCTTGAGATGTACAATTGTGAGAAAACTCCTTGTGTCAATCTTTGGATCTGAATAGGTTTCTGGTCAGCATAACCTAAATCTTGCGTTAAGGGTCTCTAAGTAACAGGTAGAAGGGATCTAGCTTCCCAGCCATGCAGGACTAGGTTCAAACAGTACAATAAAGTTTTCTTATGATTCCCATAATTGAACAAAGTTTTCTTACAACATAGAAATTGGATCAGATCCATAATTGAACAGAAAGGGAATTGAGCTAGATCCAGAACTGAGTCATAAGATGGAGTTAGTGTAGTTCATTTAATTCCTACAATTCCCTCTACAAGGTCACACAGGAAACCACAGTATGTGTGCTGCAACCTGTTCATCTCAGCTACTAAGAGGTGATTGTTTAATTTTAGAGTAAGCAATTACACTAGAGAAATTGGCAAATGCAACAGATTAGGACTTGATTTATAGTTGTGTCGATTTCATATGTTAAGAAAGTAAAGGAAAATCTTAATAAAGGAGATTAATTTATTTTAATTTTTTATTTGCAAAACATATGTATGGGTAATTCTTCAACATTAACCCTTACAAAGCTTTCTGTTACAAATTTTTCCCCCCTACTCCCCACCCCTCCCCTAGATGGCAGGATATGCACTACATGTTAATTATGTTAAAATACTTGACAAATCGAATATATATACATATATATATATACATATTTCCACACTTATCATTGTTGTGTAAGAAAAATCGTATCTACAAGAAAGAAAAATCAGAGAAAGGAAACACAATGCAAGCAAACATCAATAGAGAGCATGAAAATGTTATGTTGTGGTCCACATTTCATATCCCTCTCTCTGGGTGTATATGACTTTCTTCAGTGAACAATTGGAAGTGGTTTGGAACATTTCATTGTTGAAGAAAGCCTTGTCCATCAGAATTGATCGTCATATAGTACTGTTGTTGCCCTGTATAATGATCTCCTGGTTCTGCTCATTTCACTCAGCATCAGATCATGCAAGTCTCTCCAGGCCTCTCTGAAATCATCCTGCTGGTCATTTCTTACAGAACAATAATATTCCGTGTCATTCATATACCATAATTTATTCAGCCATTCTCCAATTGAAGGGCATCTTTTCAATTTCCAGTTTCTATCCACTACAAAAAGAGCTGCCACAAACATTCTTGCACATGTGGGTCCCTTTCCCCCCTTTAAGATCTCTTTGGGATATAGGCCCAATAGAAACACTGCTGGGTCAAAGGGTATGCACAGTTTGTTAACTTTTTGAGCATAGCTCCAAATTGCTCAAGGAGATTAAATTTAAAAGTTTATCCTGTGAACACTTTTCTCCCCTAAGAGCTAGTTCTTAAACATTTACCAATTCTTCCTTGTGATGTGGCTCATCAATTCTGAAATCGAGACTTAAACCTGTATCTTCTCAATCAAAGTTCACTACCTTTCCTTTCCTTTATTTCATAACTACATACTAATCTTACTGTTAAAGACTCATAGATTCTTAGAATATTGAAGCTAGAAGGAAGATTCTTTCATAATACCTCATATCACTTAGAATATCTCTGGGTAGATAATAGGTACATATTTTCTCTCTGGACTCTACAAAAACTGTGAACTTTCTCACCTCTGTGCCTTTTTTTTTTTTTTTTTTTTTTACCACTCCTCCCTTTTCAAATATTCTCCCTCTGCCTATTGAAAATAAATCAATGAGAAATTTACTAAAATGTTCAGGGCTGGAGCAGCTAGGTAGTACAATGGATAGAGCACCAGCCCTGAAGTCAGGAAGACCTGAGTTTAAATCTGGTCTCAGACATTTAACACTTCCTGGCTGTGTGACCCTGGACAAGTCACTTAACCCAATTGCCTCAGCAAAAAATAAAATAAAATAAAATGTTCAAGACCCTTGGGATACGAAGACAAAAATGAAACAGCCATTGACCCCATTCTATCAGGAGAGAAAATATGTGCTCATATACTTATATACAAAATATATACAACATAAGTATGAAATCGATACAAGGCAACATGATGGGGGCACCAGTAAGCTGGGAGGATCAGGAAAGGTTTCAGGTAGGAGGCAATATTTGAGTAAAATTTTGAAGGAAGACTGGGATTCTAAAAGGGAGAGATGAAGGTAGAGGTATTCTACAGATCAGGGTCAGCTTATGTAAAAGCAAGATGATAAACAGAGATAAAAGGTCATGTGTCAAAAGCAGCACAAAGACCAATTTAGCTGTGGGGTAGGTTGTATGAAGGTGAGTAAAATCAAGTAAATCCGAAGTCATGTGCCACTACTTCTAGGACATTTTTAATGATATCTCACCTTCCATCAATTTATTAATGACCAACTTTCCCTACTTCCAGAATTGTGTTGGAGCTATTGCTAACCAGTTCACAGAGATGATTGCTAAATTTTCAGTGTGAGAATTTTCCAGAGAAATTAGAAAATGTCACAAACCAGGTCTTGATTTATTGTTTTGTTGATTGCCTAGACTTAAGAAAGTGATGGAGAAAACATTAATAAGGCAGATTACACTTAAAAGTGTGAATGTTTTTTTCTAGGGAGCTGGTTGTTAAATATTTGCCAGTGTACTACTGCCCTCCTGACCTTACAAAGCACTTTCTTCAAACTTCTTTTGTGTATTTCCTATGTATCATTACTGTGCATTATGGCTTTCTGTGTATTTCTCCTTACTAGCCTGAAAGCTTTGTGAAAGCAGGGGAGCAAAACTTTCTATCTCTACCAATACTGAGCATAATGCTTTATATACAGTAGGTGTTTAATAAATGCTGAATTGAGATCTATAGATTCTTAGATAAAAAGAGACCTGGCTATGTAACTTTATGCTTTCTAAGCATCAATTTCCTGTCTGAAAAGTGAAGAGATTTGTTGGATTCCAAGCTATGACTGGCTCTGTGATACTAAGTAATCTAATCTTTTTTTGTTTTATCCCATATAATGTAGAGCCAGATTTAGATTGGGTATAAAATAAGTATTTAAAAGTACGAATGAAGGTATGCAGGAGAGAGGGAAGGAGTAATAAAGGTGGGGAGGAAAGGAATGGTCGGAATGGAATCCAATTGGTTTATTCCCTCTAGGTTGTATGTTTTGTATGTATATACATACATGTACATGTATACAATGCAATGCAACACACATGTATACACATGTATATTCACATGCAGATATATACAGTTTATATATACATATTACATACACACATGTGTATTGTGTATGTGTGTGTGGCTCATATATATTAATATATGTATGGTTTTAAGACTTGTAAAGTTTTTTACATATATTATACTTTGATCCTCATAACAATTCTGTGAAGTAGATTAATTTACAGATAAGGAAACTCAGACTCAAATTAAATGACTTGCTCATAATCACACAGCCAATATCAGGCCTGGGATTCAAATCCAGGTCTCTCCTGACTCAAGGTCCAACAGTCTTTCTGTTATACCACAATAAGGAGAGACAAATTCCCCTGGTTCCAGAATTTCCAGGAACTCAAGACACTTCTCTCCCTTCCAAATATAGAAAGTGTTGGTTAGCTCTTAGGTTGGACACGGTGGAGACTGACAACCCTTGCCTTGAGCTTCAGTTTCCCCTCTGGAGCATCCTGACTGATTAGGTGCAGAAAGATAATGGACACCAAGTAATTCAGCATGGGCTGATGTTAACTATACATGATGTCAATGATATTCAAATGACATAAACACCAGAGGGATTATTGGACTAGCAGCCCTGTTGATAATCCTTTCCGAAGGCTCTGCCTAGCACCCCCAAAGCATGAGAAATTTGTAATGTCATTTCCAAAAAAGTCTTTGTTCTGGAGTCAGGAGAAGCTGGATCTGAGTTCTAACTCCAACATTCTAACTTCAATTGTGTGACATTGCTTAGGGTACTTCCCCTCTCTTTATTTTCTCTTTTATAAAATGGAAATAGTAATATACTCTCTACCTGACAGGATTGTTGTTCAGGGAAAAGTTTTATGAATCTTAGTGTTATAGAAATGGGAGTTGTTATTAACATTCTCCCCAGACATAGGTGTCTCCTCCACTTCCTGGCCCAAGCCCCAAGGGCATCAAAGAAGGAGTTGCCTTGCCCCTCCTCAAAGCCTGATGCCAGAGCTAGTAAAGGAGGTACAGAGCTCATCATTCTGCCCTAGGGGGAAGAGATCCCCTAGTGGAATCCACCTCGTGAGGCTGATCTTGTTCTAGTGACTGGGGCATTGGGTGTTCATGAGGGTGTGGGGGGAGGGAGTTAAAGTTATTAATAACACCCTGGCAGGCTGTGTCATCCCACCTCTTGGGTGAGGATGCTGACTCAGAATCCCAGGGCTCCAATCAGTTCAGATCCAGAAGGCCCCAAGCCAAAGGATTCATAGAATTCCCCTGCCCCCTCTTTTGCAGTCTCAGGCCCCCAGGGTGCCTGTTTGATGACCTGTCCTCAGCTGGGCTCTTAAACCAAGATCTTAACCCTGGGTTGAGAGAGGGGGAGTGTGGGACCAAGGGTTGTATCCTGTTCCCTGTTTCCCTTGACTCAAGATACCAGATAAACTCTTTGGTGTGGGTTTGGGTAAGGGAGGCAGGGTGGGAGGAAGTGGGGGTGGGTGGGATGTGGTAACCAGAACCACTTCCTCTCAGTGTTGAAAGCAGAACTCTCCCCAGGTTCCCCCACACCAGGCTGGGATACAGGCCTGGGGAATCAGGAAGTAACCTTATAGTTAAGTATTCCTTTCCTGGGAAGAGGGATTGAAAAAAGATGCAGGATGAAAACATTGATATTTCTATGTAGATAACCAAATCATGCCTTCCCATCCTGTGTGATCTTTGTCATGTCTTCTCTTGGGGTCCACCTATCATGTTGGGGATCTTGAAAATAGATATCAATGGGACATAAAAGATATCTATGTGTTTTTTCTACATGACAGGTCCATTTCCTTGTCTGGTCATCCATTTCTCTAATACTTTTTACACCACTTATCCTTTACATTTCTTTGTTGGTAATATGCTGCAGTCTACTCACTCCCACTATTGGTCTTTTCATTGCCTTTTGGGTGACCTACAATTTTTATCCTTTAAAGACTGCCATATTCCATACTTTGCAGCTTTGAAGTATATGTAGAATGTGGATGTTAATACATGAGATTGATCCAGGAAGAAGCTTGGAGTCATTGAAAATACTTCAGAATTTTCTCCAAAGCAATCTAGTTTGATCTCCACATAGGTATATGATAGAGAAGGGTACTAGGAGAAATATATTTCAGTGGTATGGTATATGTGCTGAGGAGATTCAACATGAATTTATCCCCTTCTGATTCCAGATCACTATCCATCCCCAGTCTCTGTCCAGGATAAATAAACTGATGGATCAGCTCTATATACTACCCATCTGAATACATATCATAATGTAAACAATTATATTCTTAAACACACCTTATACTTATAAGGGACTATTTTATAATTTATAAAGACCTCTAATGCCCATGATCTCATTTAGTATGCATAACAAACCTATCAGGTACATAGTACAAGGACATTTATTCTTAGTTTATCTATGAGGAAGCTAAAACTCAAAGGGAAAGCATGGCATAATAGAAAGATCATAAGGCTTTGAATCAAAACTCAACCACTGTCCTCTGAACCTCCAATTTTTCCTCTATCAAGTGGTAATAATAATAAATATGCTTCTTTGCAGGAAGTTGCAAATCTGTAAAATGGGAATAATCCTACTACTATCTACCAGGTAGGTTTATTATTAGTGGTATCTCATATGAATGTAGTTCCTAAAGCATTTTCCAGGAATAAGACCATTTCATCTAGGAAGCCCTTTACAATCTCTTCCCTTCTCCAGCCTCACCTAACTCCCAGTTGGCTCCACTAGGATAGAAATTCTCCATCTGT
>JAJPUD010014227.1:0-14164 GCA_023553655.1 Myrmecobius fasciatus
GAGAGGCAGAAAGTCACCTTTTCACTCCGCCATCTTGGCTCCGCCCCTCCAGAATTATTTATTAAAAAAGCATCAGCAAGCATAATATGTAATGGGGACAAACTAGAACCATTTCCAATAAGATCAGGGGTGAAACAAGGTTGCCCCCTATCACCATTAGCATTCTATATTGTATTAGAAATGTTAGCTTTGGCAATAAGAGAAAAAAAAGAGATTAAAGGATTTAGAGTAGGCCATGAGGAAACCAAATTATCACTCTTTGCAAGTGATATGATGGTATACTTAGAGAACCCTAGAGAAACAACTAAAAAAACTACTAGAAATAATTCACAACTTTAGCAAAGTTTCAGGATACAAAATAAATCCACACAAATCATCAGCGTTTTTATATATGACCAACAAAGCTCAACAACAAGAGATACAAAGAGAAATTCCATTTAAAATAACTGACAATAATATAAAATATTTGGGAGTCTAACTTCCAAGGCAGTCAGCAACTACATGAACACAACTACAAAACATTTTCAACACAAATAAAATCAGATCTAATCAGTTGGAAAAACATCAAGTGCTCATGGGTAGGCTGAGTGAATATAATAAAAATGAAAATACTACCTAAATTAATCTACTTATTTAGTACTATACCAATCAAACTCCCAAGAAATTATTTTACAGAGCTAGAAAAAAATAACAAAGTTCATCTGGAAAAACAAAAGATCAAAAATTTCAAGGGAATTAATGAAAAACAAATGAAAATAAAGATGGTCCAGCTGTGCCAGATCTAAAATTATATTATAAAGCAGAGGACATCAAAAACATTTGGTATTGGCTAAGAAATAGAGTAATCGATCAGTGGAAAAGGTTAGGTTCACAGGGAAAAATAGTCAATGACTATAGTAATATAGTGTTTGACCAGACCCCAACTTCTGTTCAGCTCATAGGATATAGCAGAAGAAAAATGGCTTTCTAGCTTTTCATTTCCTCATGGGAAAAGGGCCATATATTTTCTTTGCTTTTGGGGTTCTAGAGAAGTGATTGGTAAGGATATATGGAGTTCTTTGTTATCTCCACAGTCAAATTTGTGTTCTGGGATCTTTGGGCATTACATAGAGAAATTTCTTAGAAGAAAGGAAAAGCAAAATTACAGAGGCACCCTGTTTTCCCAAGACAAACTGAGGAAGATTTTATATTCAAATACAGGATAAAGTTGGCCAGTTTATTTATATTCCACTTTCAGTTGCTTATCTTGTGTTTAAATAAAGGAATAAATATTACTACAAATTAACAGACAGAATGGATATGGCCACTAGTAGAAGATGACTTACTTGCCAGAAACTTAATATTGATGTATGCTTTAAGGTTTGAAAAGTACTTTTATATGTATTAGCTTACTTGATACTCACAATAACCCTGTGAAGTAGATACTATTATTGACTCCATTTTATGGATGAGGAAATTGAGGTTCAGAAAAAATGTGCAACTTATCAAAGGTCACACTTATTTTTTTATTTGCATAACATATGTGTGGGTAATTCTTCAACAATAACCCTTACATAGCTTTCTGTTACAAATTTTTCCCCCCAACTTCCCACCCCTCCCCTAGATGGCAGGATATCCACTACATGTTAATTATGTTAAAATATTGGCATATCGAATATATGTATACATATTTCCAAACTTATCATTGTTGTTCAAGAAAAATCTTATCTACACAAAAGATATATCAGATAAAGGAAACACAATGTAAGCAAACATCAATCAAGGAGTATGAGAATGTAATGTTGTGGTCCACATTTCACATCCCTCTCTCTGGGTGAATATGGTTTTCTTCAGTGAACAATTGGAGGTGGTTTGAAGTATTTCATTGTTGAAGAGAGCCATGTCCATCAGAATTGATAGTCATATAGTAGTGTTGTTGCTGTGTATAATGATCTCCTGGTTCTGCTCATTTCACTCAGCATCAGTTCATGTAAGTCTCTCCAAGCCTCTCTGAAATCAACCTGCTGGTCATTTCTTACAGAACAATAATATTCCATAATATTCATATACCATAATTTATTCAGCCATTCTCCAATTGAAGGGCATCTATTCAATTTCCAGTTTCTAGCCACTACAAAAAGGGCTGCCACAAACATTCTTGCACATGTAGGGCCCTTTCCTTCCTTTATGATTTCTTTGGGATATAAGCCCAATAGAAATGCTGCTGTGTCAAAGGGTATGCACAGTTTGATAACTTTTTGAGCATAGTTCCAAATTGTTCTCCAGAATGGCTGTATCTGTTCACAGCTCCACCAACAATGCATCAGTGTCCCAGCCCTCCCACATCCCCTCCAACATTCATCATTAACTTTTCCTGTCATTTTAGCCAATCTGACAGGTGTGTAGTGGTACGTCAGGGTTGTCTTGATTTGCATTTCTCTGATCAATAGTGATTTGGAGCACCTTTTCATATGACTATAAATAGTTTTAATTTCATCCTCTGAAAATTGTCTGTTCATATCCTTTGACCATTTATTGATTGGAGAATGGCTTTAATTTTTATATATATGAGACAATTCTCTATATATTTTAGAGATGAGACCTTTATCAGAACACTTAAATGTAAAGATGATTTCCCAATTTATTGCTTCCATCCTAATCTTGTCTGCATTGATTTTGTTTGTACAAAAACTTTTTAACTTAATATAGTCAAAGTTATCTATCTGGTTTTCAATTAAGAGTTCCAGTTCTTCTTTGGACACAAATTTATTCCATCTCCATAGGTCTGAGAGGTAAACTATATTACGTTCCTCTAATTTACTTATAGTATCACTCTTTATATCCAGATCATGAACCCATTTAGATCTTATCTTGGTATGTGGTGTTAGATGTGGGTCAAGCCCTAATTTCTTCCACACTAGTTTCCAGTTTTCCCAGCAGTTTTTGCCGAATAGTGAATACTTATCCCAAAAGCTGGGGTCTTTGGGTTTATCAAAGACTAAATTGCTATAGTTATTGCTTAGTTTGTCTTGTGATTCTATCCTATTCCACTGATCAACTACTCTATTTCTTAGCCAGTACCAAATGGTTTTGATGACCGCTGCTTAGTTTTAGATCTGGTACAGCAAGTCCACCATCATCAGCCTTTTTTTCATTAATCCCCTTGAAATTCTTGACCAAAGGTCACACTTCCAATAAGTGTCTGAAGGAGGATTTTAATTTGAGTTTTCTTGATTCCAAGTACTTGGATAGTACTTGGAATAATAGGATTTTAGCAAATGCATTCACTGATTTATGGATTCAAATAAGTAACTCTCCCTCCCCTTTCAGGGACTACCCTCTTGTCTGATTCATTGATCTAAATAAATTATATGAGGCCACCAATATCTGAACTATGTTCTTTCCTGTTAGGATCCAGCTTTAGAATATAGTTACCATATTCCTTTATAAGCACAGAGGCTAAAACTGTAAACAACTTTATATACAAGCCTGGGCAAATACATTGCATTTAGAGCTCATTAAACATTACATTACATGCCCCTCATTTCTTATGTTGCCTTGGGTAGGACTCCAGGAAGAGACTGCTGTTTCTCAATATTAGTGTTTTTCATTCTAGATCTTTAACTAACGTTATCACTTTGAGTTGCTTTCTCTATCCTATTCTGGAGTTCTTGCTTCCTATAACTTTCCTCCAGGCCATCTCCAGCAGATGCAATTTTCCTTTTTGCTAGAGGCCTAGCTTGTTTTCTTTGTATCTTTGTCATTCTTTATTACCACAAAATTCTATTGATAACTCTCTTTCCTTAGAGAGTCACACTGACATAAATGAGTTTTCTGGTTCTGAAAGAAAAATCTTCTCATATTATACAAGCAAATCATTGAATACCAATTTCATGTTGGTTCAAGATGACCTACCAAATTGAGATATTCTCTATTCTAGAAATATCTTCCAATTACTTCAACAGTTCACCTGAGTCACAAAGAGAAGGTGGAGGTTCTTCCTTTTTAGATTAAATGACATTTTCTCTGTGGTTTCCCAGAGCAACTCACTCTCTCCAGAGTTGTTCATCATAATTACTCTGGACCAGTTAGATGGAGTTATCCACATCATCTGGGATTATTTTCCAAAACAGATAAGGAATAATCACTTATCCCCTCCAAGAATATCATACTCTGAAAAGGGAAATGTTTTACTTTTCACAGAATATATAATAAAATTATAGACTAAGTGATCAATAAGAGTAATTCTTACTTTCCTATAATTTGATTTTAACATAATGAGGGACTGGATAATGATATTTAGATTTTAGTGCATCCTTAGATTTCTCTTGGTTCAAATACAGCCTAGTCCAGTATGTTTCCAATCCACAAAAAAGAGAGTTAGTAAGCTTAATTCTGGCCATGAGTGACCAAGGATCTTATACCATATGGTAAAGAAGAGTTGATTAGTTAAAAAGCCAAATGGACTGATGACCATGAGATGTTGAGCCAGAACTGAGTTTGCATACACCCAGGGCGATTCTTCTTTCCTTTCCTTTCCTTTCCTTTCTTTGTTTTGTCAGTATGTGAGGCAGAACTGTTGAGATCTGCTGGGTGGAAGAGTAGCAAACTACACTTACTCCACTTTGCTTCTATGTCTGTAAACGAATGTCTTCTCTGTTTCTTTTTCTGTTTACTCTTTTCTGACTTAAGTGAGGGAGAATTTTGAGACAGGAATATGTAAGTGACTGGGAAATTCATCAGAGATTTCACCAATTAGAGTCAGTGAAAGAATCTATGAAAATAGAAGGGTAGTAACCAATGACAAAGGACAAATCTAGAGACAGAAGATAGTTCCCCTTCTAAGGAAATTAGCAGCTTCAAGGATTATGAAATCTCATAATAGAGAAGAATGTTGTCTATGCATGCTAGAAAGGTACCAATCCTCTGAGCCCAGAAGAGAGTTACATCTAGGAATTTTATGAAACTCAGATGAGATGATAGATGTAAAGCATTATGTAAATATCAAATCATTATAGAAATAGCAATTATCATCATTATCACCACTACCACTACGACCATCACCACCACCATCATCATCATCATTCAGTCACCAGGCCTTTAGTATCATTATAACTTCATTCCCTGAGCTTTTTATAGTATACAAGCTGAAGTCAAGCAATGTTTATAGGAGTGTGCTGATAAAGATTTATAAACTAGGTTGGGGTTTATGTATACACACTTTAAAATTAAGTTTACATTGTTAACACTTTCTTAGGTCTAGAAACCTAGTAAAACAATAAACAAAGCCCTTGTTTTTAATCATGCTAATTTCTAAAGTGTAAATACTCACATTGAAAATTTAACAGTGGACTCTACAAGACAGTTAAAGCACTCCTGATACACCTTAGGGATATAAGAGAATGGGCCTAGAAATTATAAGACTATATCCTGCATAATTAGTCAGGAGGCAACTCTATCATATATTCTCTGAAGAAGATTTATTACAAGTTTCCATTGAAATTAGACTTCCATAGAAGTAGATAGTAGAGGTAATTACTACTTTGTATATAATACAAAATCTCTGTAATGTAGTTTAGACCATTATATTGATAGGGGAACTGAGGATCCCTGTTAAAGTTATTTATCTATGGTCATGGTGCTAATCAATGTTAAGAATAATACCCATTTCAAGTGTTCATAAAGAGACATATATACTTTTGTCTGCCTTGTCAGTTCATGGGGAGAGTATTGTGTCCAGTTCTGATTACCACATTTGAGAATAGACATGTACACTTTAATCAGTCCCATGGTGACTGAGAGCCTCTAGATAAGGTTGACAAGACAGGTGATAGATTTCAAAATTTAGCCATGCACGCAAGGATTGTTTGAAGTAATTGAGCATGTTTAACTTAGAAAATTTAAAACAAAAACCACTTAACCAGGTACATGGTCTTTACTTTCAATATTTGAATGGTTACCATGTGTAAGACTGCTCCTCCTCCACTACCCAAAAGAAATAGAAACAAGGATTGTAAATTACAATGAGAAAGATTCTAATTTAATCTTAGGAGAGAGGAAAAAAATCCAGCTTCCTAATAATTTGAGTTTTCTGAAAAATAGAGTTTCTGCCCTAAAAGGGAAATAAGTTTCTTGTTCCTGTTTTTTTTTTTTTTGTTTGTTTGTTTGCTTTTTTTTTTTTTTTTTTTTTTTTTGCCTAAGCAAAGCCTTGCCAGGGAAGTCATACAAGTGATTTAGACTCAAGGTACATAAACTTTGAGGCTCTTTCTCATGCTGAGATCTCATGTTAATACAATGACTTTTAGGTCCAAGTTTTTCAACTAGTTCTAGTAGCCTGGAATATGATGTTTTTTACTCTTAGTTTTCATTCTATAGACAATTAAAAACAGCTAGTTAGTACAGTGAATAGAGTTTTAGGCAAGTGATTAATAAAACAAGTTCAAATTTGGCCTCAGATACTCATGAAATCTGGGATCCTAAAAAAGTTACATAGTGTTTTGGAACATTAGATTTCTGAAATATAAAATGAAAAGTTGTTCTTGATAGAACTTATCATCCTTTCAAGTTTTTATTCTTTGATCTTATGAACAATCTTTCTTATGTAGCTTTAAACATACCTATATATATATATACATATATATATATATGAAATTTTTCCTTATTTTATTATCATACCTATATATATATACATATATATATATATGAAATTTTTCCTTATTTTTATTATCACAGTATTTGTTTTTTTTTGTTTGTTTTTATTTTATGAGTATTTGTCATAATTAACGTATTGAGAATGATAACTTGTGCATCCTTCTTTTCTTGGGTTCAGCACTCTTACTAATTTTTTTTTGGCCAGTATATATACTCCTTGATTCATAACAGAGAAAGGAGAACCTTGGGAGAAAGATTTTGAATAGTGAGGGAGCAGATTCCTAGAGATGAAGGAACTGTAGTATTTGTCAGGAATGCTGGGGCTTCTTTCCTTGACTGCTTACTCTATTATAGTAAAGATCTACAGAAACCATATTATTATTAAGCATTCATATTTTTTTTTCAGAGGCATTTGGGGTTGACTTGCCCAGGGTCACATAGCCAGGAAGTGTTAAGTGTCTAAGGTCAGATTTGAACTCAGATCCTCCTGACTTCAGGGTTGGTGCTCTATCCACTGCACCTCCTAGCTGCCCCAGCATTCATATTTTCTATGTGAGCCTCTTTGATGGTTCCAATTGTCTTCAGACCATTCACAATGATGCTTCTTTAAGCCAAAGATTAAAATGTACATTTGATGGAAAATGGATTAAAAATTATGATAATTCTGAACTTCTAGAGCTCAGAGGTTTTTTTTTCTGATTCATGCTTTCAGCCATTTTAATAGTACAATGATGATTCTAAGAGTTTGTTCCAATTCTAACATCCAAGGAAAACAAAAACTTGGAAGTTTGAATTATGATTGGAAAGGTACAACCTAAAATTATGTAGAAAAAGTATAGAGGATATAGTCACAAAGGGAGGATACTTTTAATGCTGTATTTTAAAAAATAATCTTATTTTTCTTCTCCGAAACTTAAAACAAAACAAAACATGAACCTACTAGTTAAATGCAAGGCATGATTACAAAGAATTGTGGATGTGATTATGAAAGTGGAAAAGGGGTTTAGAGCATGACAGATGCACATATAGCATGAGTTGGAAGATCATCCTTTTGTATCAATATGATTATTTTCCATATTAATTTTCATCTCAGGGTCTAAGGTAATTAATGGGTATGTTCTGATACTTCTACATTACCTACTAACATTATACTATTTTTCTTGCTAATTAAAAAATTGACTCAGCCCCACTCTAAATTATTAAATTACATTTATTTAACAAATTGAAGAAATTTATTTTTCTACAAACATTTTCTCATCTCTCTTTCTCTCTACTTCTATCTATATACATATGTTCTCATGTCCATATATATATGCATTTATATTAAATGTATGTATATACATACAGATATACATGCACAGACCACACACATACACATCACCACCACCATCAAATCCTATCTTTAAGCTTAAATAAATATTAAGCTTATAGGTTATTCTATTTATTAACTATATCAATTGGTAAAGTAATACTCATTATTTGCTATATAATAGTTTCAAGAAAGATGAGAGCTAAATCATTTTTTTAATTATCACTATATCTGCTGATTCTTATGGAATTATAGAAATATAGTCTCATCATTCAGTTGTCTCAGGATACAAGCTAAAGTACTTTCTTGAAAACTCTTTTCATTTTTCTTTGGAAGATAAATTTTAAACCCAAATCTCTTAGGAAATAATTTCTCATATTTCTCTGTCATCCCTTCAACTATCATAATTAAGTCCCTCCAGAATAACAGGTAAATGCCTATTTTTTCTGTTACAATCCATAGAGAATTACAGCAAAGTTGTCCTTTCCATGATTCCAATATCTCTAAAAGATACAGCAACTTTGTTTACAACTTTCACAGGAGAGGCTATTGAAGACAGTGTTTTATTAAATAAAATGGACACAGATTCAGATTGTATATATTACATAGCTAAAGAGGCAGTGGACAATGTAATGGATCTGTGAAATGAAGAAAGGCTCCTAGGATTTTAAGTAGATGCTGCATGAAGTCCTTATTGAAAATATAACCAAGAAACACATAAGATTAAAAGTCATTCTTCTACGGGAGGAAAGGGAGGGGGAAATAGAAATACAATGTTTTGCAAGGGCTAATGTTAATGAATTGTCTGTGCATTTTTTTTTCTTTTTTGCTGAGGCAATTGAGGTTAAGTGACTTGCCCAGGGTCACACAGCTAGAGAATGTTAAGTGTCTGAGACCAGATTTGAACTCAGGTCCTCCTGACTTCAGGGCTGGTGCTCTATCCATTGCACCACCTAGCTGCCCCATGCATATGTTTTGAAAAATAAAAAACTTTAATTAATAAAAAGATTAAGAGGCATGCATTAAATACATTCTATACCAGTTAAATCAGTGCCCAAACTGATGAGGTCATGGATTAATTGAGAAAGAATCTAAATATGTGATATAACTTAAAAAGGTTATTTACTACAGGCTAAGGACTCTAATGACTATAAGCCCCATTTATTAAATCACATTTCTTCTAAATAAACCAAAATATTATTGAAATTACAGAAAATATGGAAATCCATAAGAAAAAAAGAATGTTAGATTTGAAGTCAGAGATCATTGATTCCAAAGCAGACCTGGCTGTTTTTATGTTATTGAACAACATTGGATCTTGGTTCTCAGAACTGTAAATTGAGCAAGAGATTGGTATGAGATGGCCTCTAATGTCTTTTTCAACTCTATATTTCTGATTCTATGAAATTATAAGCAAAAAAGGGAAGGGCTTAGGGCTACATTTTGTATTTTTATTAGTACTATTGATAGAAAGCCAGACTACAAAAAAAGCTAAATTCAGGAATTGAATAGCTAATTAAGAAGATAGTATCTGAGAATGTGATTTGGGTTTCTGAAACATCACTTAGAATGGAAGAATGATATACCCTTGGGTTGTTATGAAATTTACCTAGAAAATAGTATATTTTTTTTTTAATGTGCATGCTATCTTATGTAATAAGTAATTGGAAGTCAGTTTCCTGGTGGGCAGAAAATTTTTCCATCTTTAAATAATTCCCTGGAGATTTTAGACTTTGGGGAATTTCCTTCCAGTCAATAGACATTGTGATTCAAAATTCTGTAATATTTGCACATAAAATCAAGGGGCTTTAAATGTAACAGGAAAGTGGAAGGATAACTCTACCTACACAAATGATGCCACAACAATGTTTTATTTATATAATGTGCTAATGTTGACAACTTATTTTTTCTTCACTATAAACTCTTTTTTGAAGTGTGTATTTCAAATACCAGAATATGGTAGAATCCAAAAAGTATTCCTATAGAATACTTTTTTCATAGTGAATCCTTTCCTTTTACTTGAATTCTTTTTGAACTATTTAGCTTATATATGCAGAAAAGAAACACTTTCATGGAAGAACAGAATGTACTACTGATAAGAAAGCACTTGTTACACATCCCTGCTTAGGGAAATGGGCTTCCAAGATAAGACATTAAAATTAAAGCAGAAGAAGATTCAGAGCACTTTGGCTTATTGAGCAAAACTTGCTGATTGCATTCAAGGAGTATTTGCAGAGCATTTTTTTTCTATATATTCCCTATGCCTCTATCTCATTTTTCTCTATATATCTTTATGCTTCTGCTACTGTTTTTCAGAGAGGTCTATTTCCTTAGTTTGTCTTTAAGAGACATTGTCTTCCTCCCTCTAACTCTGTTCTTTTGAAAGCTCACAATCTCTCTTTCTCTCCTTTAAAAGCAGAAATAACATTCAGGGGAAAAAAGAATCCCCCAAAGGATTTTTTGGTTATTTTGATCTATTTCCCCCAAGGTCCTATTCTTAAATGTCTCACCCTCACTTTCTTCTCAGTTTTCTTCATGTGTATATATAGTGTATATGTGCGGGAGAGATGAGCTATATGGTGTATATGTATAGTGTGTGGGTGCATGTTTGTGTTCACCTTGCCGCTTCCATGCTTTTTCACAGATTGCCCCATTCCTGGATTTCTCTCTATCCTTACCTTAGACTCTTGGAACCTCTAAGTTCCTTTGAGGCTGAGTGCAAGTGTCTTTTCTTTCAAGAATTGTTCCTTGAAACTAAAAACAGTAACTGAAGAAAATAAAACATTAAAATTAGAATCGAAAAATTGGAAATGAATGACTCATCAAGACTTCAAGAATCAGTCAAACAAAAACAAAAAAATGAAAAGATAGAGAAAAACATGAAATATCTCCTAGGAAAAACAACTGACCTGGAAAATAGATCTAGGAGAGACAATCTCAGGATTATAGGGCTTCCTGAAAGCCATGATGAAAAAAAGAACCTAGACACTATCTTCCAGGAAATCATAAAAGAAAACTGCCCTGATATTTTAGACCCAGAAGGCAAAATACTCCTTGAAACAATCCACCGATCACTTCCTGAAAGAAACCCAAAAATTAAGTCCCCCAGAAATATTGTGGCTAAATTCCAGAACTATCATACCAAGGAAAAGATATTACGAGAAGCCAGAAATAAACAATTTAAATATAGGGGAGCTACAATTAGGGTCACACAGGACCTAGCAGCTCCTACTTTGAAGGATCGTAGGGACTGGAATCAGATATTCCGAAGAGCAAAGGAACTTGGATTACAGCCAAGAATAAGTTACCCAGCTAGAATGAGCATTATCTTCCAGGGAAGAAGATGGTCATTCAATGATATAGGAGAATTTCACCTCTTTCTACTGAAAAGACCAGAACTGAACAAAAAATTTGATCTACAAACACAGAACACAAGAGAAACATAAAAAGGTAACAAGAAAAAAAAAACTCTTGAGAACTATATTTATGTTATAGATACTTATAGAATGAGGGTTGATTTTATGAATCTATTATTACATTATGATTATAATACAATTACTGTGATTTTATGATTATTATGATATGATTACTGTGATTTTATTATTATTATGATATGTTTATTGTGATTTTATGATTATTATGATATGATAAACTGAAAAAGAAATTAGAGGTAGAAAAGGGATAACACTGGAAGAAGAGGAAAAGGAGGTAAAATAAGGGAAATTACATCACATGTAGAGGCAAAGAAAACCTATAATGATTGAGGGGAAAAAAGGGAGGGGAATGAGAATTGGGTTAATCTCCATCTCATCAGATTTGGCTCAGAGGGAATAATAGACGTACTTATAAGGAAACAGGAGGGAAAGGGGGGAAAAAGGGATGGGTAGGGCTCTAATGGGAAAGGATTGTTTGAGGGAAGTGGTTTTCAAAAGCAAAATAGTAGGGAGGAGGGAAAGGGGATAAGAAAGAGAAAAGCATAAGCTAGGGTAAATAAGATGGCAGGAAATACAGAATTAGTTATTTTAACTGTGAATGTGAATGGAATGAACTCTCCCTAAAAGCAGAAGCAGATAGCAGATTTGATTAAAAACCAGAATCCAACAATATGTTGTATACAAGAAACACATCTAAAACATAGAGATACATACAGGGTGAAGGTAAAAGGCTGGAGCAGAATCTATTATGCTTCAGGTGAACAAAAAAAAGCAGGGGTAGCAATCCTGATCTCAGACCAAGTAAAAGCAAAGATAGACTTCATTAAAAGAGACAAAGAAGGAAATTATATCTTCCTAAAGGGTACCATAGATGATGAAGTAATACCAATACTAAACATATATGCACCAAGTGGTATAGCATGGAAATTCCTAGAGGAAAGGTTCAGAGAGATGCAAGAAGAAATAGACAGCAAAACTATAATAGTGGGGGATCTCAACCTCCCTCTCTAAGAACTTGATAAATCAAACCATAAAATAAATAAGAAAGAAGTTAAGGAGGTAAACAAAATGTTAGAAAAGTTAGGTATGATAGATCTTTGGAGGAAATTAAATGGAGACAGAAAGGAGTTTACTTTTTTCTCAGCAGTCCATGGAACTTATACAAAAATTGACCATGTGTTAGGACACAAAAACCTCAAAATCAAATGCAGGAAGGCAGAAATAATAAATGTATTTTTTTCAGATCATGATGGAATAATAATCACATGCAATATAAGGCCAGGAGAAAATAGACCAAAAACCAATTGGAAACTAAATAATTTTATCCTACAGAATGAATGGGTGAAACAGCAAATTACAGACACGATTACTAATTTCATCCAAGAGAATGACAATCATGAGACAACCTACCGAAATTTGTGGGATACAGCCAAAGCGGTAATAAGGGGAAATTTTATATCTCTAGATGCTTATTTGCATAAAATAGAAAAAGAGAAAATCAATGAATTGGGCTTGCAACTAAAAAAGCTAGAGAAAGAACAAATTAAAAACCCCCAATCAAATACCAAACTTGAAATCCTAAAAATAAAAGGAGAGATTAGTAAAATTGAAAGTAAAAAAAAAAACTATTGAATTAATAAATAAAACTAAAAGTTGGTTTTATGAAAAAACCAACAAAATAGATAAACCTCTAGTTAATTTATTTAGAAAAAGGAAAGAGGAAAATCAAATTGTTAGTCTCAAAAATGAAAAGGGAGAACTTTCCACCAATGAAGAGGAAATTAGAGCAATAATCAGGAGTTATTTTGCCCAACTGTATGCCAATAAATTTGATAACCTAAGTGAAATGGAGGAATATCTACAAAAATATAGATTGCCCAGATTAACAGAAGAGGATATAAATTACTTAAATAGTCCCATTTCAGAAAAAGAAATAGAACAAGTCATTAATTAACTCCCTAAGAAAAAATCCCCAGGACCAGATGGATTTACATGTGAATTCTACCAAACATTTAAAGAACAGTTAACTCCAACATTATATAAACTATTCAAAAAAATAGGGAATGAAGGACTCCTACCAAACTCCTTTTATGATACAGACATGGTACTGATAGCTAAACCAGGTAAAACAAAAACAGAGAAAGAAAATTATAGACCAATCTCCTTAATGAATATTGATGCAAAAATCTTAAATAAAATATTAGCAAAGAGATTACAGAAAATCATTCCCAGAATAATACACCATGACCAAGTAGGATTTATACCAGGAATGCAGGGATGGTTCAATATTAGGAAAACTATTAACATAATTGACTATATTAATAACCAAACTAACAAAAACCATATGATAATCTCAATAGATGCAGAAAAAGCATTTGATAAAATCCAACATCCATTCCTATTAAAAACATTAGAGAGTATAGGAATTAATGGACTTTTCCTTAAAATAGTCGGTAGCATCTATTTAAAACCATCAGCTAGCATCATATGTAATGGTGATAAACTGGAACTATTCCCAATAAGATCAGGGGTGAAACAAGGTTGCCCACTATCACCATTACTGTTCAATATTGTAGTAGAAATGCTAGCCTTGGCAATAAGACAAGAAAAAGAGATTAAAGGAATTAGAGTAGGTCATGAGGAAACCAAATTATCACTCTTTGCAGATGATATGATGGTCTACTTAGAGAACCCTAGAGAATCAACTAAAAAACTATTAGAATTAATCCACAACTTTAGAAAAGTTGCAGAATACAAAATAAATCCACATATATCATCAGCATTTTTATAC
>JAJPUD010014227.1:19164-41340 GCA_023553655.1 Myrmecobius fasciatus
GGCTGAATAAATTATGGTATATGAATGTTATGGAATATTATCGTTCTGTAAGAAATGACCAACAGGAGGATTTCAGAGAGGATTGGAAAGACTTGCATGAACTGATGCTGAGTGAAATCAGCAGAACCAGGAGAACATTATACACAGCAACAAGACTATACGATGATCAATTTTGATGGACATGGTTCTCTTCAACAATGATGTGATTTAAACCAGTTCCTATTGTTCAGCGATGAAGATAGTCATATACATCCACAGAGAGGCCTGTGGGAACTGAATGTGAACCACAACACAGCATTTTAATTCTTTAATATTTCCATGCATTTTGTTTTTTGTTTTCCTTCTTAGGTTGTTTTTTTCTTCTTCTCTTTTTAGATCTGATGTTTTTTGTGCAGTAAGATAACTGTATGGATATGTATACATGTATTGTATTTGTCATATAATTTATCCTATTTAGCATGTATTAGATTACCTGTCATCTAGGGGTGGTGGGTGGGGGGAAGGAGGGGAAAAGCTTGGGAAAAAAAAAGTTTTTGCAAAGGTCAATGTTGAAAGGTCACTCATATGTTTTGTAAATAAAAAGCTTTATATAAAAACAATAAAAAAAAGAATTGTTCCTTGACTCCCCCGTTCATTAGTATTTTCTTTACTAAATCATTGTTTTATTTTTGCATATATTCTGTTTAATTGAGGAATATATTCCCTTCATAGAATGAAAGCTTCCTGAATTAAGGAACTGCCTCAGTTTTGTGTTTATATCTCTATAATCTCACTCAATGGCTGACATAAAATAAATGCTTAATAAATGGTTGGTTGAGTGATTACTAAACCTTATCCTTAATTATCTTTCTTTTATTCTTTTGTTGACCATCTGTAATATATACATTATTATTAGGATAGTAATATGTAGACCTGCAAAGGACCTTGCAAATCATGTGTACCAAACCAATAATTTCAGAGTAAAAAAGTGATAGCCAGAGAGAGAATACTGAATATTACACAAGTAGTTACAGTTGAACTGTGAACTAATGAACTCTGACTCCATGTTTAGCCTTGTTTCCAACACATCTCCTAAATTAACTTACTCAAATTTTGGAGAATACTAACTTGCATTTTTGATTCTGAGATAAAACTTCCCCAAAATGAGCAATATAGGGTTAGATGGCTTATGTTTGTAAATACACTCATTTTCTTTTTAAAAATAAGAATAGGCTTTTATTTTTCAAAATAAATATAAAGACCATTTTCAATATTCACCCTTGCAAAATCTTGCGTTCCAAATTTTGTATCATCTTTCCCCACTTCCTCCCCCTCTCTCGTAGACAGCAAATAATAGCTGAAACATGTGCAATTCTTCTAAACATATTTCTAGATTCATCACACTGCACAATAAAAATCTGAACAAAAGGGGGGAAATGAGAAGGAAAAAGCAAGCAAGCAGACAACAACCACAACAATAACAAAGGTGAAAATATTATGTTATGCTCCACATTCAGTTCTCATAGTCCTCTCTCTGGATGCAGATGACTCTGCATCACAAATGTATTGGAATTGCCCTGAATTACCTCATTGTTGTAAAGAGCCAAGTCCATCCCAGGTAATCATCACATAACTTTGTTGTTTCTATGTACAATGTTTTCTTGTTCTAGTCACTTCACTTAGCATCAGTTTATGTAAGTCTCTCCAGACCTTTCTGAAATCATCTCACCAATCATTTCTTATAAACAATAAATTCCATTACATACATATACCACAACTTCTTCAGCCATTTCCCAATTGATGGGCATGCACTTAGTTTCCAGTTTCTTGCCACTATAAAAGGGGCTGCTACAAATATCTTTGCACATGTGTGTTCCTATCCCCTTTTTAATGATCTTTTTGGCATGAAGACTGTGTGGAGACACTGCTGTATCAAAAGGGTATGCACAATTTTGAAGCCCTTCATGTATAGTTCCAAATTGTTGGATCAGTTCATAACTCCATTAATAATGTTTTAGTGTTTAGGTTTAAATACACTCATTTTCAAATCATGATGGTAATTGAGTAGAGTGGAGTTTTTCAGCTTTATCATCCATCAAGACAGTCAACCAGCAAGGTAAAAGGATTAAATTCATGGGAATCTTGGAAGAGATAATGTAGAAACATATGACTTCAGGAGGTAGTTCACTAATAACATTGCCTCTTTTAAAACAGTGATCATGATACAATATTTTGAGAGGCAATGGTCGCAGTTCATTGCGAAAGGCTAACACCCCATGGAAATCCCATAATTAAATCAATTTTCCTCTTAAAATCAATCATCAATAAGTAGATGCAATTTTATAGATCCTAGACCAATTCAGAATAAAATAAGGTTTTCACCTCTATAGCTCAGTGTATACATTCTGGCTAAGTTAAATTTCATTTCTTTCAGGTGTTCCATCACTAATTTAGATTGAACTTGGAGTCTAAAGAAACCTTTAGGTTTTTTTTTGTTGTTTTTTTATGAACTTCTTTCAGTAATTGTCTGAACTGTCAATTACTGATCATATATGCTTTTAGCAAAGCATCTATTAATAACCTCTCCCTGAAATTCTCGAATTGATGTTTTGAACTATCCATTTATTCTTTTAAATTTGATATAATTTTATCCAAATGAAAAGATGTTTGTAAAATATTTCACAAAACTTTAAAACTCTGTGTAAATTCTAGATATTATTCTCATTGTTGTTAATTTCAATTATTCTGGTCTCAATAATTTTTTTATCACAAATTATTGTCCAACATATTTGCTATTACTTCAGGACTCATGTAATTCATTAATTAGATAAATAACTGATCTATACTATTATCCAAATAATTGATCAAATTGGCAGGTAAATCTTGACTAGGATACAGCCCTGTAGTACTACTCTAAAGATTTCTCTATAGACTTTTGTAGAAGAGGCTAAAGTAATTCACAGCAATAATATAAATCTTATTGATTTTATTTTGTTAGTGGTATTTTTATTTTTTAGGTAATACATGCATATTCATTTTTTACATATTTCCATTTGAGTTGTGTTAGGAGAGAAAAATCAGGAAAAAAAGAGAAAAACCATGAGCAAAAAATGCAGAAGAAAAAAAAAGGTGAAAATTGTGTTTCAACTTGCATTCAGTTTCTGCAGTTCTCTCTGGATGTGTATGATATTTTTCCATCCAAAGTTTATTGGAACTGTTTTAGGTCACTGAATTGCTGAGAAAAGCCAAGTCTAACATATTTGATTATCACACAATCTTGCTATTGCTGTGCTCATTGCTTTCCTGGTTCTGCATGTTTCACTCAGCTTCAGTTCATGTAAATCTTTCCAGGCTTTTCTAAAATCAGCCTGCTCATCATTCCTAGTCTTATTTATTTTAAACAATGATTTCCTATGATCTTTGCAAAATGATGATGGAACAACCCTTTCTAGGCTTTATCATTTAATTACTTCTGAATCTATGCAAATGTATTATCATTCAGTAAAAATTTATCTTCCTTATCTGCAGCAGAAGAGATGTTGTCAAATGATTTTATGAAATACAGGAACATTATGATCATGATTTTCCCCTGATCTATGAGTTTATTTATCTGTTTAGGAAATGAATAGAGCCCAGCATGAATCACAGAATAACAGAATTTAAGAGTTGGTAGAGACCTTACTTGCTATCTAGTTCAGTTCATACATGAAAAGAAAGCTAGTATACTCCTTTGAGTCTTATCCAATTCCTTCAACAGACTTCTTTGTATGAATCCATGCAGCCTTTTACTGACTACTACTTCTTGAGTTCTCATGTGCCTTCCCATTAATAATATGTTCTAGAATTTTACAAAAAATCTTATAACCCTGTAATTAAAAAAAAAGACTATCTTTGTCCGTTTTCAGTAAATCAGAACAATAGTAGTGACCAATTTTAGGAATAAAATTCCTAATCCACTGCAGTGAACTGTGTGTGTTGCCTCTCAAAGCATTATGCTTGCTGTTATGATTGCTGTTTTAAAAGAGGAAATACCATTACCATTTTTTTCTGCCATCTTTTGCAAAGTTCTTATGAATTTAGCTCCTTTCAATTTGGTAGTAACCCCTCTTGTGAATAATTAAATTGACAACTTCTACTCTATACATCTTCTTTTGAAAATAATAGAATTTTTATGAAATTTTTAAATAATATTTTAATTTTAAAAATTCAATAATATTTATAGTATTTTATTTATAAGAAATGATAACTTCCATAAATCTGGGACATATTTTCACAGATGTACATGCCAATAGTACGGGGGAGAGAGAAAATATGGACAGAAATTAAAGAGATAGATATGGCAAGGCCACATATGTGAAGGTATCTACAAATATCTTCTAGAAAGTTCTTTGGGCTTTGCTTTCTGGGAATTTCTTTTAGCTGAGTCTGCACCTGAGAGGCCCATTATACCTTTGTTACTTCCCTAGAGGGTAATGTTTCTATTGCTTTCCTCTAGCACTACCCTGGACTTTTTGCTAAGTTTTGTATGCTTCACCCTCTGAGTCTCCTGGCCATACAAGATCAAAGAATTATAGAACTGAGAGGTACAGTAGAGGTCATGTAGCCCAACACTTTCAATTTTAAATGAGAAAATTAAGGCCCAGAGAAAATTGCACAAAAATCACACATGTTATTATATGAGGAGTAGTTTAACAGCAAAATGAATATAATCTGGGACAAAAGATAAATGGAGACAAAACCACTTTTCCCCACTGATCTGGTGCACATTCCTTTTCTCATATTTATTTCAAAATATATTTACATATATTTATTTGTGTGCAAAAAAGCCTATGCTTTTTTTGTTGCTTGTTTCCTAGCAAAACCTTCCACTTTCTAAACATACTCTTGTTGCTACCAAACTTAAAAATCTACCATAACTTGATCAGTAAGGTCCAACCTCCTTTAGAAGGGAAGGTAATAAGCATTTCTATAATGTCTACTGTGCACTAGTCACTGTGCTAATTTCCTTACACACATCTGATTTGTTCCTCACAGCAATGACAATTATGTGAGATAAGTTCTGTTATTATCCTCATTTTATAGCTGAGCAAAATGTGGTAAACATAGGTTAATTGAGTTGCCTTGTGATACATAGCTAGTTTAGTCACAGAGGCTAGATTTGAACTCAAGTTTTCCTGAATTCAGGTTTGGTTTTTTATTCATTGTACCATCTAGCTACCTTTGCCTAGCATTAGAGGCCCTCCATAATTTGCACCCAATCTACCTTTTCTCATGTAAATCCTCCCCATACACTACAGGCCTATCACAAGACCCCATTTAGTAGGTATTTAATAAATACTTATGAATTAAATTCAAATGAAATGTTTTTACTTTGTCTCTCTAATATATTAGGTACCTGCTCCATTATGTTTTTTTTTTTAAGGGTAGTCCCTGAGAAAGAGGATTAGAGTTGGTTGATTTCATGCTACCCATTAGAATTGTAATGCATGAAGTTGCAAAGAGGCTGATAATTTAAGCTTATTGTCACAAAATCACATCAATTAGAGTTATTCAAAAGTGAGAAGAACTATCTTTGGAGATGGTAAATTCTACAAGATCTTTTTAGAAGTCTTCAAAAAAAAGGCTTAATTGTTTACATATGGTTTAGATAAGATGGTCACAAAGGAACCTTCCAATTCCAAAATTCTGTGGTTTTGTGATTATGAGGTCTTTATATTTTGGAATACTTTTCTTCCTTCTGTTTACTCAAATGTCTTTACTGGTGGAAGCCTTCTCTAATTTTTCCATGCCTTCTCACCCTTTACAATGGAGCTCAAGTTTCTCTTTGTTTTATATTTTACTAATAACTTTATTGGAGCAACTGAGTAGTGCAGTGATACAATTCCAGATGTAGAGCCAGAAAAACACTTTTTTTTCTGAGTTCTGCCTCAAACACTTACTAGGTATGTAATTCTGGGCAAGTCACTTAACCCTGATTACCTTAGTTTCATCAACTATGAAATAATCTGGAGAAAGAAGTAGCAAAATATTTCATTAGGTTTGCAAAGAAAATCTCAAAATAGTATCATGAAGAGTGTGACATGACTGAATAATCAGAAAATACCTTCATCAGATTGTGTATCGTAATAATTTGCATTGTTATATTATCCTCCTCAAAGATTGTGGGTTCCCATGTATAAATTAGTCAGGAGCTTAAGGTTGTTTGTATGAATAGATCAATAGTGATGCAATTCTCAATATAGACATTCCCAACTAAGAAGCAGTATATTATAGTAAATAAAATGCAAAGCACTGAGTCAAGAAGACTTGAGTTTAATTACTGTCTCTACTGACTTTTTGATCCTGGAGAAGTAATTTAATAACTTAGTCCTTGTCAATTCTTTAAAGTGATATGTGTCTGACGTTTGTACTCTGTATTGGTGAATGGTGTTTCCAACTGAGAGGTGCCCATATAAATGAAATCAGATGTCCAGATTTTTTTAAACAGCCATGTTATCATTGCCATCCAAGTAATATAGAAATTTTTCAATTGTGTGTAATGTCCTAGTAATTAAGAAATGGGAGGGCAGCATACCAAAATCTGTGATATATAATCAAAATAGTCATTAGAGGGAAATATATACCTCTAATTGCTCATATCAGTAAAACAAAAAAAGAGCAGATCAACAAATTAGATTTTCAACTAAAAAGGGAAAAAATCAACAGATAATAAATCTCTAATTAAACATCAATATCAAAATCCTGAAAAATCAATGCAAAGATTAGCAACACTGAAAGCTAAAAAAAAATGAACTAATATATAATGCTAGGATCTTTTTGGGCAATTGAAAGAATATAATGAAGAAAATCATCCTGTTAATAGAAAGCTAATTAATTTTTATTAAACTATGTTATGGAAATGCTTGTTTTGTTCCATAAATTAAAAATAAAATAAAATTCAGAAAAGATAAAAGATAAAAAAAGTTAACTGAAGTGTGAGTCTGTTAAAATTTTAAAATTCTCCACCATTTACTTGGTAAAATTGAGCATAATAAAGGCAGGGGAAAGGGTGAAAAGAGAGTGAAAACAAACATAGGGAAGAATAGTATGGAGGGAAATGCACAAATAGTAATCATAACTGTGAATGTCAATGGGATGATTATAAGTAATGGAATTAAGCTAGAAGCCTTCCCAATAAGATCAAGAGTGAAGCAAGGATGCCCATTATCACACTATTATTCAATATAGTATTATAAATATTAGCATTAGCACTAAGGGAAGAAAAAGAAGTTGAAGGAATTAGAATAGGCAATGAGGAAATAAACCTATCCCTCTTTGTAGATGATATGATGGTATACTTAGAAAACCCTAGAATGTCAACTAAAAAAATTACTTGAAACAATGAACAACTTTAGCAAAGTTGCTAAATATAGGACAAATCCACACAAATAATCAGAGTTTCTTTTTATGATAAAAAAATCCCAGCAGCAAGAAAAAGAGAAATTCCACTTAAAATAACCTGTAAACCATATAAAATACTTAGGAATATACCTGCCAAGTAAAAGGAACTATATCACAAAATTGCAAAATAATTTTCAAACAAATAAAATTAAATCGAGGCAATTCGAAAAAAAAAGATTGCTCATGGAGAGGAATAGTCAATAAAATATCAGTGACAATTCTACGTAATCTAATTTACTTATTCAGTACCATACTAATAAAAAATATTTCATAGAGGGAAAAAACAAAATATCAAGAACATCAAAGGAATTAATGAAAAAATATGATGGAGCTAGCAATATATCTCAAAGTATATCATAAAATAGTATTCATCAAAACTAGTATTAGCTCAAAAACAGAGTGGTGGATTAATAGTATAAATTTAATACAAAAGACATAGTAACTCATGACCAAAATTTGATAAATTATTTGATAAATTCAAAGACCCAGCTTTTGGGATAATACATCACTATTTGACAAAAATTGCTGGACAACTAAAAAACAGTAGGACAGAAACTAAGTATAAACCAAACTTTTCACACTGTATACCAAAATATGGTCAAAATGGATACATGATTTAAACATAAAGGATGGCATCAGAAACAAAATGGAAGAGCAAAAAAAGAAAGTTTACCTGTCAGATCTAAGGGAAGGGGAGGAATTTATGACCAAAGAAGAGATAAAGAGAATCATAAAATGTAAAATTTATAATTTTGATCATATTAAATTAAAAAGTTTCTGCATAAACAAAATTAATGCAGCCAAAATGAAAATAAAAGCAAAAATGAAACAATTTTTCCATCTGGCATTTTTTATATACCCTCTAATCCAGAAAAACCACTACAAGTTCTGTATTCCAAAGAGATAATAAAAAATTGGAAAGGACCTACATGTGCAAAAATATTTATAGTAGTCCTTTTCATGGTGACAAAATCTTGCAAATCATCAGAATGCTCATCAATTGGGAAATAGTTGAACAAACTGTGGTATGTGAATTTAATGGAATATTATTGTGCAATAAGAAATGATGAATAGGTACATTTCCAAAAAACCTTGAATGTTTTCATGAATTGATACAAAATAAAATGAGTAGCACCAGGAAACTATTGTACAATGATCCAAGACAAGTATGAAGATCATGAAAGAAAATGCAATTCACATACAGATAAAGTGCTGATGGACTCTGAATGCAGATTGAAATTTGTTTTTTCACTTCATTGTTTCTCATGTTTTTCTCTCCCTTTTGACCTCCTTCTTCTTTCAAACTGCAACTAATATGGAAATATGTTTTACATGATACTATATGTATAACATATCAAATTACCTACCATTTTCAGAAATGGGAAGGTTTGAAAAAATTTGGAACTGAAAAACTTAAAAAAATATGTTAAAATTGTGTTGATATATAATTGGGGGAAAATACTATTAAAATAAAAAAAGAAAAAATTTCCAATTAGTTTTTTTTTAATTTTCCTAGTTGTATTGATTTTGTTTATATAAACCCTTATAGTTTCTTGCGATCAAGTTTATCTATTTCCTTTTTTTGGTGATTTTATTCTCTCCTAAAATTAGGGACTTCAATTATGTATGAGAAGAATAATAGTTCATTAACAAGCAAGAAAGTGAGATGATCACAGAAAGCCAGTTTATCCAAGAGTTCTTATCAAATAGAATTATTCTTCAAATAATTATATTCCTGCTTTTATAAAAAATAGACAAAAAAGCAACTCTCCCCAAAATACCTGGGATATTAAAGTCAGTTCCCTCTGATATATTTTTGTTAGTCTGCTACATGATGGACATTTCTATTTTCTTAAAAAAAATATCAAATGGTTTTCCTGATTACTGCCTTACAATATGATTTAGTTTGAAAGTTTTGTCTTCCTTAGTTCCTGCTCCCCAATTATTTCTGTTAAGATTCTGTTAAAATTATTTTATTTTTCCAATAAATTTTGTTAAATGCATTCTATATGGAATACATGCAAGTAATTAAATCATGGTTAATTTAGAGAGGGAGAGAGATGAAAAATTATAAGAATTAGGAATGAACTATTGTAGGAAGTATTGTGCCAATGAGTTTATCCAATGAAAAAAGATAATCATCCTGATATATATATCAAGATAAAGAGCATTTTGGGCATTGGAAAATAGCTAATTAAACTTTTTGGATGTAAAAACTAAATGTTGAGTGTAATGACCAATCATTAACTCAGTTTGGTTGAAATGTAGACTGCATGAAAAAGAGTAATGTGAAATAACTAAAGAGCTATATCAAATTGTTTAAGACTAAATCAATCTCAAAACAGAATTTATATTTTATCCAAGAAACGATGGAAAATAGAAGTTACTGACAACTTCTGAGTAGGAAATGACTTGGTCAGACTTCTGCTTAAGTAATTTTATTTTGACATTTAAATGGAAAATGGATTTTGAAAAGGGGAAAAACAAGAGTCTGAGAAAACAAATAAATGGTTTTTGCAATATTCCAGGTCAGAGGTAACAGGCCTGCACTGTATTAGTGTTCACTTGAAGAGAAAGAGAAGAATACACTACATTTTCTGGAATTATATTTGGCAAGACTTGGCAATTGACTAGCTTTGGAAATATGGAGAGAGTAGAAAAAAAAAAAGATGACTCCATGTTATGAGACTGGATAACTAAAGAGTTGATGGAGCCATCAAAAAAAAATAGTGAATTTAGAAAAGGGGAAGAGAGTCAAACTGGTTATAATATGACATGAACCATAGATTTATTTTGGGGGGGAAATTAAAAGATTTTTGAGAAGGATAGATAAGATTCGATGAATTAAAAATCTGCAGAAGTCCATCAAGTAGGAATAGGGAGTTTTTGAGAATGAAATTCTTTATATATAAAAGGAGGCATTCCCATGAGGAGGAATATCAGGAATTGCCTAAGGAGATCTATGAGGATTCATGGAAAATCCACCAACTAATTTCAGCTTGCATTTACGTGCAATAGTTGGTGAAGAGTTGCGTGTTAAGGTAGAAAAACCTGTCTTCAAATACTGGTGTCAAATATGTTAGCTATGTGAATCTTAGCAAGTCACCTTAACATGTTTGTCTCACTTTCATTATCTATGAGGACACTAATAACACCTTCCTACCAGAGTTATTGTCAGTATGAATGAATTACTTTCGTCTGACAAGTTCAATATATTTCTATTTTAAGAAATATAGAAGTAACAGTGCCTAGCATATAATAAGCACTATATAAAATTAGTCATTTATATTATTAGACAACTTAAAATTTATATAATCTATATACATGTATATATAGTGGAAACAAGATATAGTAAGATCAATAAAATATATCATGCTACTCTCAATCTATATGTATGCATATACAGATATACATACATATATAGTAGAAACAAGATAGAATAAGATCAATAAAATAATATATCATGCTACTTTTAAAATACTCTTAGAACACTAAAGCTCAAAATAAACTGAGGCTATAGATCAAGCTGCAGGACAAGACAAGATAAATGTTTTTGTTTTTTGTTTGTTTTTAGTAATATTGGGGGTAAGAAAGTATATTAAAAAATGAGATCCCTGATTGGATAGGATGACAATAGAAGAGGGGTAGAATTGTTAAATTCTTATATTCATTTTATTTTCTTTGCATTGTAAATGCCAACAAATTCAGAATGAAAATGGCTAATAGAGAATCAATACCCATGGTAAGTAAGACTATCTTTTCATTTCTTATTTAAGAGAATATCTTAAGTTTTTTGATAAATTCAAGCTATCCAATCCACATGAACTACATTTTTGGTTACTGAAAGATCTGGATGATATGATTGATGAGACTTTCAGTTATATTTCAAAGATGATGGAGAATACTATAATACTATAAAAGTGAAAATTTGCCAATTTTCAAATAATGGAAGTTAATAGCTATTATTGTCCAACAAATCAGACTGAACTCTAGGGAAAATTCTAAGATAAATAGTTAGAGAACTGTAGAAATAAAAACAGTGATTATTAAGGAATAAAATGCTTTCATTGAGAACAGGTCATGTCTGATTAAATTTTTTTTAGTAATAGTAATGGTCACAGTTATAGATAAAGTTTACCTAATCTTTAGCAAAGGTTCATAGACTTAAACCTGAAAAAGATGTCAGATGTCCTTTAGTCCATACTCTTCATCTAAACTGAGGAAATTGAAAACCAGAGAAGTTAAGTAAGGAACTTGTATAGTTTACACAGATAGTAATTGTCAGAAGGGAGATTTGAACCCAACTCCTCTGAAAACAAAGCCAGTTTCCACTGTATAACATATAGCATCCTAGTATTGTGGAGACAGTAAAAGATTGAGACCTAGGCAATAATTTAATTATATTAATTCTGAACCAGCTGGGTGACTAGACTTAAAGAATGATAGTTAATGGTTCAATATTATTGTGACATCAAGTTTCCAGTGAGGGATTTCAGGGTCCTATTCCTTGTCTGTACTATTCTTTTGTATCCAAAATTTCAATAAAAGCCTAAACAGTATGCCTATCAATTTTTCAGTTGATACAAAGGAGTCAAATAATATATATATATATATATTGTATGATAGCATTAATATGTATTTATATTAAATACTTTTAAATATATAGTAATACAAACATATTTATATATAGTTAATACAATATTATTTATTTATATGCACTATTTATATTGACCATTACATATAAATATATAGAAAAATAAAATATAGATATATTTAAATATGTAAATATTGCATGTATAAAATATAATTACATATGTATTGTATTCTAGTTCTGAAACAATATCTGGGAACCCTCTATGGTTGCTCACACTCATGTATTTTAAATTTCTGATACTGTGAGAGACAAAGGATTGAGGATTTCTTCAGCAAAGGAGTTTTGAGATGAAGTTTGGATAAGGCTGATCAAGTGACCGCATTAAATCTGGTAGCAATATAATATGCTCTTCCTGGGGGGGGGCAACAGACTGCATGATGAGGAACAAATTAATCATGGTTTATAAATGGAGAAAGTCAAAGCTTTCATGCCAACTATCAGTTTGATGAAGCATGTGAATAGTCACCAAACTTCCAGTCTATAAAGATAGGGATGCTGTTGTTGTTTAATCATTCACTCATGTCTAACTCTGTGATCTCATGAAAATACTAAGTCCTTCTATACTCCACTATCTCTTAGATTCTGTCCAAGATCAATTCTGATAGATATGACTCTTTTCAAGAATGAGATGATTCAGGTCAGTTCCAATGGTCTTGTGATGAAGAGAGCCATCTGCATCCAGAGAGAGGACTGTGGAAAATGAGTGTAAATCACAACATGTCATTTTCATTTTTTTGGTTGTTTGCTTGTATTTTGTTTTCTTTCTCATTTTTTTCTTTTTTATCTGATTTTTCTTGTAAAGAACTTTTAAAAAGTATATGAGCTTATTTATTAAGTTAGATTTGATGGCAAAATCTACACCAGGTTCATGGCTCTCCTCTTCACTGAGGAGGCCCCAGAAAAAAAATTTGTATCCAGCTTCAACTTGAATGAGCTAGCCTTCATTTGTCAACTCTTTTTCAAATGAGACTGCTATTTGAATACAATACCTGAAGAGTTTGTTCACAACAAGAGCTGTTCATCTTGCAGGTTTACTGATTCTATGCTGTCTACAAGTGTACACACATTCCATATACCAATAATCTGAAAAATCAATTTTTCAAATGTTTTTATACATTTTTTATTATTTCTACTTTAGGGAGGAACTCCTATCGGTAATCAGGTAATCAGGCCATAGTTGGGTAAGCAGGCAATTTTTAAGACATTTTTTTCTAGTGCCTTTTTCATACATGGAGGTGAGCAGTGTAATTCCTAAAAGACTTCTCAGACACCCAGGAGTCTGCAAATCCTATTGAGGCTTCCATTGAGAAGATGACCCTATGCCCTGATCCACCTGGGTCATGTTGAAGATACTTGTTCTTTTAAATTCCAGAGTATGGAACCAAGAATAAGGAATTGGTAGTTGTCCTTTATTCTTGATGAGGACCAAAATTATATCATTGAGTTGAGGTGCAGGTATAATGTGTTTGACTTTGGCAGACCAATATAAGCTTGAAGGCTCTGCCACAGATCAATCACAAGTAGTTCAATGAACATTTGGAGCAGAAATGTCTCCAAATTTGCACATCTCACTTTTCTTTTGTGTTTCTGTAATTCTACTTTGCACATAGAATATAAAATCTTCTTTGATGTTGGTTGGCCATGCTGTCAGTCCTTTGCCAATATCTCCCATGTCTAGTGATTCATTTTAAACTTCTTCAGAGAACTTTAAGAGTGCCCTTATATTGCTTCTTCTGACCTCCATATGAGAATTTGCCTTGTGTGAGTTCTACATAAATAGTCTTTTAGGCAAACATACTTCTGGCATTCAAATAATGTGGCCAACTGAGCATTACATTATCTTCAGTTAAGTTTCAATGCTTGGCAGTTTATGTTGAGAAAGGACCTCAGTGCAAAAGGGACTAATGTGCAAAAATGTTTGTGGCAGCTTTTTTTATAGTGGCAAGAAACTGGAAACTGAATGGATGCCCATCAATTGGAGAATGACTGAATAAATTATAATATGTGCATATTATGAAATATTATTGTTCTGTAAAAAAAGTGACCAGCAGGATAATTTCAGAAGCCTGGAGAAACTTACATGAACTGATGCTGAGTGAAATGAACAGAACCAGGAGATCATTATACATGGCAACAACAAGACTATACAATGATCAATTCTGATCGTTGTGGTTCTCTTCAGCAACGAAATGATTCAAACCAGTTCCAACTGTTCAGTGATGAAGAGACACATCTACACCCAGAGAGAGGACCATGAGAACTGAGTGTGGACCACAACATAACATTCTCACTCTCTCTTGTTGTTGTTGTTTGCTTGCATTTTGTTTTCTTTATCAATTTTTTTCCTTCTTGATCCATTTTTTCTTGTGCATCAAGATAACTGTATAAATATGTATACATATATTGGATTTAACATATATTTTAACATATTTAACACATATTGGGCTACCTGCCATCTAGAGGAGGGGGTGGGGAGAGGGATGGGATAATGTGGAACAGAAGGCTTTGCAAGGGTCAGTGTTGAAAAATTACCAATGCATATGTTTTATAAATAAAAAAGCTTTATTTAAAAAAAGAGAGAGAGAACAAGGACCTCAGTGTCTATTACTTTATCTTACCAGGTGATCTTAAGAATCTTCCAATGACAATTTAAATGGAAGTAATCCAGTTTCCGGACATGGAATGGCATGTCATAGCATACTCTCTAGCTTTCGCAAGCATGCAGCAATGAGATTGGCAAAACAACTCTGTAGATCTTTAATTTGGCAGTCAATTTAATACCTCTTCTCTCCCACACTTCCCTTTGGAGCCTTCCAAAAACTAAGGTAGTTCATTTTTCAATTTTATCATCTTTGTCTATATCCTTAGGAATTATATATGCATATATATATATATATATATATATATACATATCATTTATAAGTGAACTTATCCACAATATTCAATATTTCTCCAAAAGAAAAGAATAGGTGAACAGAATAAAATTTAAGATTGATATAGGTTAAAAAAAAGTTTACAGAAATCAGTATTATCCCAAAAAATAGGTTGCCATAGGAAGTAATGGATCCTCCCTCCTTTTCAAGTGAGGCTGGCTGATGACTTGGTGAGAATGTTAGAGTAAGGCTTTCTTTTCTTTTCTTTTTTTTTTGGGGGGGTGGGTTATTGACTCAAGTGGATAGCTGCTGAGGTGTCTTGGGGCTCTAAAATTTTGTGATACTTTAAATAAAATATTGCACATAAACCCTTAAGAAGATTTTTAAGTTCCCCAAATCAAACAAAGCTTTGGGAATATAGGACTAGAACAGGCAAAGACTTTTGCACATGGTGATGGTGCTCAATAAGGTCATACATTTGCACACCTCTGGGAGCTGGAACTCAACTGACATTATGCAGAAATGTCTTTCCCAAGATATACAAGTACCTCTCGGGAATACAATAAGATTTGGGGGCAAGAATTTCTCAAGTATAATTTTCAGTATTTGGTAGTCTTATATAAAAGCATATTTTCACATAAAATGAAAAAGTTGAGTATAATCATGAAACATTGAAAAGAATAGTATACTTGAAGATTTTCAAGAGGGGATCTTGGTTTTAAATTCCACCTATATGATATATTGCTTGACAGGTCTTGGACAAATCAGTCTTCCAACATTGCATCTCGATTTCTTTAAATGTTAAATGAGTGATTTGAACTAGACTGTAAGTCCTTGTAGCTGTAAGTCTTGTTGCTATTAAGTCCTGTTATATTAACAAGTGAAACAAAAGAACAATTCAACTCAATATGCATTTATTAAGTGACTTGCCATGTATTAGGTTTAGGTATACAAAGACAAACACCAAACACTGTTTCTGTTTCTATGGGCCTTATATCCTACTAGGGGTAATATAACAGGCCAACAGGTAAGGAAATAGAAGATAATTTGAGGAAGGAGAGAGAATGAACAAAAACACATTTTAAAAAGTTACCCATAGGGAGTATTACTTGAATAGAACCTTGAAAGAAACTAAGATTTTCAAGAGGTAGACATAAGGATTTTATTCCAGGCATGAATAGGCGAGAAGAGAAATCTATAAAAACCCATGGAGATTTAAGATTAAATGATATTTTCAAGGCATAGCAAATAGAATCAATCATTTGACTAACATATAAAGCATATAGAGGTATAATGTGAAAAGAAATTCTGGAAAAGCGGACCGACAACACATTATAAAAGACTTCAATGTTAAGGTAAATGGTATATATTTTATTCTAGCAGGAAGAAGAAGTAACTAAGGAGTCCTGAGCAGGGAAGATTCATAGGTATACTTAAGCTTGAGAATTTTGGCAGCTATGTAGGTGATGGGTTTGAATGAGAAGTGATTAAAGGAGTCTGGATGTCTTTTCCTGCCTTGGGATAAGCTTTTGACTTAAAATATCTTCATAAATATATTTTTTCTGGTCTTTGGAGGTATGGAAGGAATGTGGATAAGACCATAGAAGAAACATATAGGAACTGAGCATAATCTTACATTTTTAGATGAGGTAGAGCAGGTAATTTTTAATAAAAAAATAACTAAAAATCAAACCGTAAAGCAAATATAAACAAAACATGAAGGAAAAAAATAATCCTCTTTCAATGTTAAGCTTTAGAAAAATTCCAAGAAGAGTTTCATCTTGCACCTGGAAAGAAAACCTTCAAAGATTCTATTTGATATGTTGACTGCCTCTCTGCTGGGTACTTGGAGATTTCTAATAGTTTCCTCTATGGAGAGGATTTTTATTTAAGCTGCAAAAGTAATAATAAGAATTAAACAAGACAAAGACAAATGAATAAAACTTATTGGATTAGTTTATTTTCCCTAGACAACAAGATTCTTTCTTCTCTAAGTGACCAGGTGTGAGCCTGCAGAAAGTAAGAGACTCCAATGGAAAGGATGAAAAGATTTTATATAGCAAGATCTACATTACATTATTGCAGAAAACCCAGTAATTTTCTTTTACAATTTCCAAAGCTGAAAATGCACAAACAATTATTTTACACTGGCTGTATTGCTTCCAGAAGGAAATATGTATGAGGTTAAAAATGACTTTTGTACTTCATTTTTCTGAAAGTCTGAGAATCTTGTCCAGATGGAAAGGGAATTATTTTGATGTTCTTAAGTTGACAGCCTTTTCATTCTTTTGCCATTTAGATGAAATATTGTATTGTTTTTCATAAGCATAGGTAGAACAAGGGTTTCAGCTAATGTAAAATGTTGTGATAACACGAATGGGTATACAGTAAATGGAGAAAAGTAAAAAAAAACCAATATACATTAGGAAAAAATACAAAGAACAATGAAAAGAAATATATCTTTCAATTCATGGAATCTTTTTACTTTTTCTGTTGTTTTTATAAATGAGTTTCTTAGTTAAGCAAAGACTAATATCATTAATAATTCCAGGTCTTTATATGTCCTTTAAGTAATTTTAAAGCTCTTTACATGATTTTTCATTTGACCTCCACACCAATCCTATAAAGAATAAGTGATTACCATATCTATTTTACAAATGGAGAAACAGACTAAGGCCTTTTCCAAAACCATTATCCTGACGGTAGATGTGAGAAATGTTACCTCTAAAAACCAACCATAGAAAAACAAAGGAAATGTGGCCATTCTTATTAATACATTTTAAGATGCAGCAATTCAATGACTAGCATTTAGTAAACAGTTATCCTGTGCAAAACATTCAGACTATAAACACAAAAATTAAATGATCTCTGGCTTCTTTATACTGGCAGACAGAACACCTATAACCCCAGTTATAATCATGCCTCTTGTCTTCCCTGTTGCACAGACATTGGAGGAGGCTCATTGACCACAGGTACTTAATGAGACAGAAAATACATGGGCACACAGGAGCTCCCCAGATTTCTGATTCTGGTGGTTTGGAAGAGAGACTTCTGCTTGAGGTTTTAGGGGCTAAATGACAACCAGATGAAGAGGAAGAAAAATATTTACTGGAAACTTTTTACTTGTTCTGTTACATAGTTAGGTAAAGACTAAGAGTGCTAAGACCTAACTCTGTGACTATGAATAGGGGGGAGAAGAAATAAACCCATGAAAAGGACAGATAAAGAATTGGAGTCAACTGGAGCTAGCCAGAGTAATTAGGAATTAGAAAATCACAAAAGCAGAGTTGTGAAGCTCTGATTGGATAGGAAATATGTTGGGTATGAACTCAACCTAGCATTGAGTCAGAATGAGCCAGGTAGAATTTGGTAGAATCAGGTTCTTCATAACACTGTGCCAAGAAAATTTTCACCTAAGTTTTGAATCTCAATCTGTTTCTTAATGTTTCCCCAACCATTTGAAAAAAGAAATTAAAATGAAAGAAAAATTCAGTCTCGACTGGAATCCCTCTTGTCCTTCTTCTATGCATCTTCTATGAAGTATTTGAATGCCCAATTGTATTTCATTTTAATGCTGTCTGATACTACTAATGAACTGCATGACCATTTAAAAATAAGTTTAATGATCTTTTTTTTCTGTCACCTACATTTCTCCCAATATCCCTTCCACCAATTCTTCTCTGAAAGCTGGCAAGTCCCCATCCTGAGATTTCTCTGACATCCTAGGATAACACCATAATCCAAGAAATAAACAGCATGAGTAGTCTGGACATTACCTCCAGAAATATTCAGGCCCCAGGTCTAATTAGAGTCTAAATTCAGAAAGGAAAGAATTCTATCACGTGAAACTCTTATGGTAATGGGGATACCCAAGACACAAATCTAGGAGAAAAAAATGACTCTAAAGCATCTACAAGTATAGCTTCAAAGAGGCTTGGGTACAAATTCACTTAGAATTTTTGAATGGAATCTTACCAAGAACTCTGCAGATTTACTGATGAAATCAAGAGATTTTAATTTATGATCTTGAAAGAACAGGTGTCCAAAAGTAGGCACACCTTAAAATCACCAAAGCTTGACTTTTTATACTGTGAGTGTGAAAATGGAAGTCCCTCCTCTGATTCCCCATTGGTTGGGCACTATAGAGGTTACAGTATATCCAGAACACCTAATTACACCACGTTAGTGTGAGTTGTCACCACTGATTACATCTCCCATTGGTATTGATCTTATTTGGTCATAGTTCCCTATAAATGACTGTATTGGCAGTCCCTCTCCTAATTACAACTCTCATTTCCCACATTTCAATGACCGTACCCCTTCTTTTATTTTACCTTTATTTGGGTGTACATATACCACTTCATGAAATAGTACATTTCTTATTTTAATTTATGGCTTCTCTCTATAAACTTCTTTTCCTTTATTTGAACCTAAACTTAAGGTTTCATTTGTTAGGTTTCAAATTCATTTCTCCAATTTAAGTTTCATTTCTCTAATTATTTACATAACTCTGTGGAAATTAAGCCCTCACTCAGTCCTCATGAATGTAGCAAGAGTTGTTTTTTTAAGACTTAAAATATTTATATAAATGAATTGGGATTATTAGAAAGAAACAAATGGGGAAAAAGAATTAACAGTATGGCACAAGATGTATAAAACCTTGCCCAAGCAAAAGACTTCTTGAAAACTAGAATGACCCAAAAAGCAAAAAATAACCTATGCAAAATAAGAAATATCAAAATAAAGTCAAAATTCATACACAGAGGAACCTCCATTGTGACTATACATAACTTATCAGCTATCACTTCAAAAAAACAGAGAGCTTAAAATACAATAATGTAGAAGATATATTATTCTAATCAAAAATAATTTGCCTCCTGCACTGCCTAAGACAATTTTCTTCCCCATTTGCCCTGAAATCTGCTATTTGGATCCATTTCCTCCCTCCCTTCTGTGTTTGTCCCTATGAGTTTTGATTTTCTTTTTCTGAGAAACAAGCTGTTCACAAGGTCTCAGCATTCACTTAGAGTTCTCTATGACTACCAAATCCCTTCAGATTTTTTCTATTTTAATATGCCTTTTACTCTTATAATAGTGCACTTTTGTCAAAACTACTCTCACTACTAAATAGAAATTTCTGCCTTTGAGTCCTCATTTCAATTTCTCCCTTTGTGTTCCAATAAATTCTCTTGTATTTTTTCTTCTTCCTCAGAAACTAGAGGAGTTCCTTTCCTTTCTTTATCACTGACTTGGCTTGTATCATACTTTCTATCACTTTTTTTCTTCACCTCTTCCATTTTACGCAATTCTCTAATTCTACAATATAGTCCTATGAAAAATATTGATTCACTTGTAGTGATGGAGTGAAGAAAAAGGGAGGAGGGCTGCAACATTTAACCTAAAGTATTTCAGGCCTGTTTCTTCAACCATCATTTCCATTTAAGAGATGGTTTCATATTAATGTCTTTATAAATTTTTTTAAAGTATATCTTAATGGTTCCTCAGTTGTTATGCTGTTATTATTGTTATCATTTGTTTTTAAACTACATATTGTCAGTTTCCAGTTATTTTTCTTTTAATAGTTATCTTGAGTTAGAACAATTAATTTGCATTAGTTGTGCTTTCCCTGATAGCTATATTTAACTTTGTATTGTTTGAGATTTTTTTTGCAGAGACAATACGCTTTTTGAGGATTTTTAAAGGAAGGAATGCCTCTTTTTATTGAACTTTCATTGATGATTAAACCCAATTTGCAAAGTTCTGTGACCTCAGATAACATCTTGATTTCCTTTTTATTTGGTATATTTTCCCCCATTCCCTTCTGAATTTTCTAGTGAATATAGAATAATATTGTGTTGTTTTAATTTTCTTTTCTTGATATTTGACTGTCCTTTTATTTTTTGTAAAGTTTGTTGTTTTTTTTTTAATCAGATTTGATAAATTTAAGTCATATGGAGTTGGATAGCTGGGGCAGTTCTCTTTTCCCAAGGCTCAGCTGTTGCCCCCAAACAACGTGTGGAGGACCAGAACTGGCTATAGCTTCATGCCAGTCTCCTTTCCTCCAGGCCTCATGAAACCCTGCCACATAAGCTAGTATTTAGTCTTCAATCAATCTGTCAGTCATTTAGTAACCATTTAGTAAGTATCAATATATGCCAAGCAATATGTTAATTTCTATAACCAGTTTTCTCTGTTCTTTAATTTTCTAAGATCACACTGTCACTTCAGAGATAACATGCTTCTACTTTCCTATATCTTTCTACATGTCATGGGGAGAGATGATGGTGGTGTCAGACATGGGGTCCACTGCTTATTTCCCCAGTTGAAGTCAGAGGCAAGATGTCTTGGCCAAGACTAGAGCACTTTTTTTTTGGTGAAGCAATTGGGGTTAAGTGACTTGCCCAGGGTCACACAGCTAGGAAGTATTAAGTATTTGAGACCAGATTTGAACTCAGGTCTTCCTGACTTCAGGGCTGACTTCAGGTGCTCTATCTGCGGCACCACCTAACTGTCCCAGACTAGAGCACTTTAAAATAAATTGTTAAATTAATAGTAACAGTTGTGGATTTATTTGTGCCACTCAGCCAGATGATGGGGTTTAGTGAAGGAGGGGGTGATGTGTGAGCCTTAGGAATTAGGGATTAGCCTTCTCTATTTTTCATTATCTTTTTGTTAACTTGTTAAGGCTCTTGATCTCGGGCTTCAGAGATAACTACAATAACTTTACCTTTTTGTCTAATTCTCATTTCAGGGAGTGTTGAAAGCTTCTAATAATTCAAGAAAGTATAGGTACAACTGGAAATTGAATAGATGCCCTTCAATTGGAGAATGGCTGAATAAATTATGGTATATGAATGTTATGGAATATTATTGTTCTGTAAGAAATGACCAGCAAGATGATTTCAGAGAGGCCTGGAGAGACTTACATGAACTGATGCTGAGTGAAATGAGCAGAACCAGGAGATCATTATACACAGCAACAACAGTACTATATGACGATCAATTCTGATGGACATGGCTCTCTTCAACAATGAAATGTTTCAAACCACCTCCAATTGTTCACTGAAGAAAGCCATATACACCCAGAGAGAGGGATGCAAAATGTGGACCACAACATAACATTCTCATACTCCTTGATTGATGTTTGCTTACATTGTGTTTCCTTTATCTGATATATCGTTCATGTAGATAAGATTTTTCTTGCACACCAATGATAAGTTTGGAAATATG
>JAJPUD010014228.1:0-25084 GCA_023553655.1 Myrmecobius fasciatus
TGGGTTCAGTAGGCCACCCCCTGCCCCATTAAAACAGACCTGTTTTGAGGTTCTTCCAGAGTATCTTCTTCTAGAATCGTGTTGTTCTCCAGATATTGTGGATTTTTTTGCTTCAGAATCAGTCTAGAGGCTTCATATTTTGTTGGTTTGAGGGGAGGTTAGAGGAGGTTACAGAGAATCCTGTCTGATCTCCGCCACCATGGCTCCACCTTTTATTTCTTTATAGATTTAGTAGGGTGCTATAATCTTCAGTGTTGCCTATTTAATCCATTTTTGATGTGAGTAGGTTATCAGATTTAGGAGTCCTTCTCCCTTCTCTAATGTCGCTGTATCTGTTCTTCCTTAGTATCTCCTCTGTATAACATAATTACTATTTTTTACCTTAATTTTGTTCCAACCTTTCTTTTGAGTTGCCCTATTGTTAATGTCAATCTTAAAACATGTGATATTCATTTTCAATGAAAAAAAAAATGGAACTTGCCCTTGTTGAATTCCTTGAAATTGATCTTTGATATTGGCTCTTTTATGTTAAATTTTTATTACATTTGGGTTTGGTTGATAGAAATTAGTGAAAATCTGCAAGTTTATTGAATTTTGATTTTTCCACATTCAGTATTATAGATAATTTTGCTGTATATAGTTCTCCTGATTATCGCTACATTTTATTCTAGGACCTGTGGTCTTTTATTGAAGGTGCTGATAAGTCCTGTACAATTCTTATTACAGCTCCAACATGTGTGAATTGTTTTTTCTTGTTTCTTGCAAAATTTTGTCATTGATATGAGGTTTCCAAATTTGGCAATAATGTTCCTGTGTGTTTTCCATAAAGGTTTTTGCTGAGGTGGTGATTAGTGGATTTTTTCTATTTCTTTTTTGCGTTCATGTTCGATTCCTATAGAACAATTTAAAAAAAAAATTAGTTCTTGCATTATTTTGTCAGGGTCTTTTTCTGATCACAACTTTCAGGCAGTCCAATTATTCTTATACTTTCTCTTTCTTTTTTATTCTTCAAATCTGTCATTTTTCTTTTTTTATTAAAGGTGTTTATTTGCATAACATATGTATGGGTAGCTCTTAAACACTGATCATTACAAAGCTTTCCATTATAAATTTCCCCCCCCATTCCCCTTCTCTCCCCTAGATGGAAGGAAGTCCACTACATGTAAATTATATTTAAATATTTGTCTGTCATTTTTCTTAAGATATTTCACATTCTGTTCTATTTTTTTTTTATTTTTTAGAATCTATTTTGTTATTTCTTGGTCTTTCATGACTTCACTGACTTCCTTTTGCCTGATTCTAATTTTCAAAGACTGATTTTCATCTTTCAGACTCTGTATTTCCTTTTCTAGTTGGTTAACTCTTTCTTCATAATCTTGTTTTTCTTGGATGTTTTTTTTATTTTTTTTCTCAAAGTTTCTCATTTGATTTTTAAACTGTTTTGGAGTTCTTTACTCTTTTGTGTTAGCATTTTTTTTACTTTGGTATCCTCCTCTGAATATGAACCTTTCTTCCTTGTTCCCATAGTAAGTTTATATGGTAGGGTTCTTTCTTATTTGCTGATTCATTTTATTTTGATAAGAATTATTCAATCACCTCTGATTATGGAATAGGGGAAAAGTGCCTTAAGTTTCACTTCAACTCTCCCCTCTAACCAGGAATCTCAAACCAAGAGTCCCACCCTCCAGCAAGCGTCCACAGCCAGCAGTGTCCCTGCCCTGCATCTGTACCCCTGATTCTTTCTCATCCAAAGTGAAGGTACTGAAGTACAGCTGGGTTGGATGTTTCTAATTAGCTGAGGTTCACTCAGCCATCCCAGAATGAGGGGATGTACAAGGATCAACTATGAACGACTTGATGCTTCTCAGTGTTTCAGTGATCTCAGACAATCCCAATAAACTTTGTATGGAAAATGACATCTGGATCCAGAAAAAAGAACTATGGAAATTAAATATAAATCAGCACATACTATGTTCCCTTCTTTTTTCCTGTTTTTTTCTTCTTTCGTTGTTTTCCCCTTTTGTTCTGATTATTCTTTTCTGACAATTCATAAAAAATGTTTATTTAAAATAAGTTAATATGCATGTATAACCTAAAAAAATTATTTCTTGATTTATTTATTTTGCATCTGGCAGGGAGTATATAGTCACAGAAGAGAAGTATTTTTTTTCATTCAGACCCATATTTGTGAGTATTTTTTGGTCTTCTTCAAGAAAGTCAAGTAAATTATTCTAGTTTCACTCTCAGCTCCTTCTTTTTGGGACATATCTTATTAATAGGATCAAATCCACGAACTGTGAAACTTGCTCAGTTATTTTCATTATCTTCTGAAGCTTCCATATTTAGAATTTTCCAGAAACTATTTGCAAACAAGGCCTTAGAATCTGAAATGTGAATTTAATTTTTTATTGAAGCTTTTTATTTGCAAAACATATGCATGACATTGTTGGTGGAGCTATGAATGGATCCAGCCATTCTGGAGAGCAGTTTTGAACTATGCTCAAAAAGTTATCAAACTGTGCATACGCTTTGACCCAGCAGTGTTTCTATTGGGATTATATCCCAAAGAAATCATAAAGGAAGGAAAGGGCCCCACATGTGCACGAATATTTGTGGCAGCCCTTTTTGTAGTGGCTAGAAACTGGAAACTGAATGGATTCCCATCAATTGGAGAATGGCTGAATAAATTATGGTATATGAATGTCATAGAATATTATTGTCCTGTAAGAAATGATTTCAGAGAGGCCTGTAGAGACTTGCATGAACTGATGTTGAATGAAATGAGCAGAACCAGGAGAGCATTATACACGGCAACAACAAGACTATATGATGATCAATTCTGATGGACATGGCTCTCTTCAACAATGAAATGTTTCAAACCAGTTCCAATTGTTCAGTGAAGAAAGCCACATACGCCCAGAGAGAGGGATGTGAAATGTGAACCACAACATAACATTTTCATGCTCTCTATTGATGTTTGCTTGCATTGTGTCTCCTTTCTCTGATTTTTTTCTTGTAGATATGATTTTTCTTGCACAACAATGGTAAGTGTGGAAATATGTATACATCTATTCAATTTGTCAAGTATTTTAACATAATTAACATGTAGTGGATATCCTGCCACCTAGGGGAGGGGTGGGGTGTAGGTGGAAAAATTTGTAACAGAAAACTTTGTAAGGGTCAGTGTTGAAGAATTACCCATACATATGTTTTGCAAATAAAAAGCTTTCATTAAAAAAAAATGCATGAACAATTTTTCAACATTGACCCTTGCAAAGCCTTCTGTTCCAATTTTTTTTTCTTCCCCCCCCCCCAGATGGCAGGTAGTGTAATACATGTTAATTATGTTAAAATATAGGACAAATTGAAAAGATGTATACATATTTATACAGTTATTTTACTGTACAAGAAAAATTGGATTTATAAGTAAAAAGCCTGAGAAGGAAAACAAAATTCATTCAAACATTAATAGTATAAAAGTGTTATGTTGTGGTCCACACACAGATCCCACAGGCCTCTCCCTGGGTGTATATGGCTTTCTTCATCACTAAACAATTGGAAAGAGTTTGAAACACCTCATTATTGAAGAGTGACATGTCTATTAGAATTGATCATCATATAGTCTTGTTATTGCTGTGAATAATGATCTCCTGGTTCTGCTCATTTCACTCAGCATCAGTTCATACAAGTCTCTCCATGCCTCTCTGAAATCATCCTGCTGGTCATTTCTTACAGAACAATAATATTCCATAACATTCATATACCATAATTTATTCAGCCATTCTCCAACTGATGGGCATCTACTTCAGTTTCCAGTTTCTTGCCACTTCAAAAAGGGCTGCCACAAACATTTTTGCACATGTAGGTCCCTTTTCTTCCTTTTATATCTTTTTGGGATATAGGCCCAATAGAAACATTGCTGGGTCAAAGGATATGCACAGTTTGATAAGTTTTTGAGCATAGCTCCAAATTGCTCTCCAGAATGGTTGGATCTGTTCACAGTTTCACCAATAATGTATCCGTGTCCCAGTTTTCCCACATCCACTCCAACATTCGTCATTATCTTTTCCAGTCATCTTAGCCAATCTGACAGGTGTATAGTGGCATCTCAGAATAGTCTTAGTTTGCATTTCTCTGATCAATAGTGATTTGGAGCACCTTTTCATATGCCTAGAAATAGTTTTAATTTCTTCATCTGAATATTGTCTGTTCATATCATTTGACCATTTATCAATTGGAGAATGGCATGATTTCTATTTTTAAATCCATGCTCTATTGCTTGTTACTTATAGGACTTTGAGCAACCTACTTAATTTCTCAGATGCAATTTGCTCACATTTAAATGTAAAGGGTTAGATTAGATTAGTAATAATGACATTTCTAGCTCAAAATCCTCTAATCTTATAAAAAATACTGGTGCAATCACTTAAATTTTGCATATGGAAATAGTTTAAAACTTTTTTCCAAATTATTTATCAAGATATAGTGATATCTTTTATTTTTATGAGAAAAAATACATAGAAATATTAGTAAAAGAAGTAATATTTTGATTCTGAATATTAGTAAAATTCATATATAAATTAGAAAAAAATCAGCAATTTCTTAACAAAGTTTATATTTTTTATTTCCCAAATAATATGTTGCTTTAGTTAGTAATTATTTCAATTTTCATTTTCTTAAAATTCTAGCTTGATTATACTACTATAGCTAAATGAAAGTAGCCCATTTGATTATTTGGTTGTAAATCATAAAGTATTCACACACACACACACACACACACACACATAATTTTCTTATCTATAGATGAACAAAAAAGGATATATAAAGCCCTTATTTATAGTATTTTCAAATTTCTGAGATGTAAATAATCGTACCAAAAAATTTAACAATCAGTCTGTCAGGCTGGAGCTGCTTCCAGAACACTCCTGGTTTTACTCCTACTATAATTCAGAATTCCAGAAATCAAATAATTCACTAGTGTCAGTCTCCAGTGTAATAGGGATTACAGGAATGTGATATCATGGCTGGAGGCATTCTTTATTCATTTGATTTTTGTTATTTGAATTTTTGTTTAGAAATGTTTTGGGTAGTCACTGATGAAATGAGCATATAGGCTGAGAGACAATAACACCAATTGAAACAACTCATTTTATACACAATCAATCAATGATTAATTCAGATTCTACACATAATATTCTCCAGGAAACTCATGGAATTTTATTTTTTTTTTGTCTAGTGAATTTGTCCAGCAGGTGGCACTCTCTAAGAGGATTGGCTGTATCAGGGAAACTGAAAAGTAAGAATTCTTTGCTCTTCTAATCTTCCCTCTTTATTTTTTATGTTTTTTTAGACAATACTTAATTGTTCTCATTTTATCCATTCAGCCAGCTCCAAAGTGCGCTCTTCCTTCATCCACATCTCCTGCATTGGAGGTCAGAAATCTCCATGAGTTTGCTTTCTGCCTCATGAAACTTGCCTACTCATCACTCAATAGCAAAGGTATGAGTAATTCCAAGTTACATGTTTAATCTTCGATATTTAGGAGCTTCTTTGAATTATGAATACAATCACAATCATCATCTTCTCTTTCATCTGGTCAGTCTATGATAAGGGGGAAAAGACAATGCTCTTATTTTAGATTTAAAATAAATTCTAAAACTTTGTCCTGTTTGGTTTTCTGTATTTAAAGGTCTTCTCTGAAATTCTCCATTGCAATCCCCAGTGCTATATTCAATTAATAGCAGCCATAAGTTACATAAAATTTATAATTTGTCATAGTTCTACATTTCTTAAAATGAAACACTAACAAATAAACTATAAACAACTCAAAGAAAAAGATAAAAGATGGGGGCATAAAAGTCTTACAATAAAAATTAAAAATCAGAGGTAAGAGGGAAGGGAGAAATTTTTTTTTTACTTCATTTTCCAGGAACAGTCACCACCCTTTCTCTACAGATTCTTAATAAAAGCAAGATGGAAGTTGAGGGATTTTTCACATTCAGTATCCAATGTCTATATGTCCACATTCCCATTCCCTCCCCCTTACTCAGCAAAATGTGCATCATTATGTTGTCTATTATTAAATTTCCCCAAGTTGTGTTGTTCCAACTGAAGATATTCCAAAACTTTTTGGTATTTTTAAAACAAATTCTTACATCATATCTTTGAGACTAGAATTCTTGAATCATATATTGAGATGTATACACATGTATGTGCATTGCATTTATATGCAATCCAGATTGATAGATTGGCAGATATGAAAGATAGAAATTTTTATTTTTTCAATGTGCTTGTTTTTGTTTTTTAATTATAATTCATCAAAGGTTTTGGGCTGGTCCAACTTATCTGAGTCATTCTTAATTTTTTCTGCAGTGTTATTTTATTCTCCTATTATGTAGCATTTTGAAAGGTGAAAATATTCTTATTTTGCTCTTTTATTGTGTTACTTTGAAAGGAAAAAAATAATTGTAATTTTTATATTTCCTGTAATAATAATTAGTTAAAATTTATTATATTTAGTATTTCTTGTCATGTGGGGAAAAGATAAAAGATATGTTTTGATTGAGAGGGTTTCTATATTCTTTTGATCTCTCATTTGTAATTATTGCTTAGCTTTATCTCAACTTTTTGGAAATGGTAATAACCAGACATAATTTCTTTAACATTTATCAGCTGGTCAATGTGAAGAGGTTATTTGACTAGCTTATATTGATTTTGAATTCTGTTAGTATTAGTTTGTAGTATGCTTGGAGTAGATAACTCCAAGTCATTAGTAAATCATTTTCTATCTAAGGTATAGGAAATGTCATGGGGCAGGGAGGGGTAGAGAGGAGAAGTAGTACTAATAATTGCTTTGTTCTCTAATCCCTTACTGTCTTATACAAGAAATTTGGTATAACATAAAAGGTTTAGAATTTTTAATAGCTTTTCACTTTTTGTTCTACTTATTTTCATATTTCTAACTATAGTTTTCTTTTTTATATAAAACTTTTTTTTTATTTTTAAAACATGAATGAATAATTTTTCATCATTGTCTTTTGCAAAACCTTATATTCCCAATATTCCCCCTTCCTCCCACCATCTCTAGATAACAAGTGATCTAATATGTTAAACATATGCAATTCTTCTGTATGTATTTCTAGAATTATCATGCTGGACAAGAAAAATCAGATCAAAAAAGAAAAAAATTTGAAAAAAAAATAAAATGCAAAGAAACAATAACAAAAAGAATGAATATACTGTATTATGATCCACGTTCAGTTCCCACAGTCCTTTTTTTGAATGTAGATGGCTCTCATAATCACAAGATCATTGGAATCAACCTCAATCATCTCATTGTTGAAAAGAGTCCTTTCTACCAGAATTGATCATCATATAATCTTGTTGTTGCCATGCATATTAATCTCCTGGTTCTGCTTACTTCACTTAGCATCAGTTCATTTAAGTCTCTCCAGGTCTCTCTGAAATCATCCTGCTGATAGTTTTTATGAAAAAAATAATATTCTGTAATATTCATATATTATAACTTATTCAAGCCATTGTCCAACTGGTAGGCATCCATTCAGTTTCCAGGTTGTTGCCACTTCAAAAAGGCCAAACATTTTTACACATGTAAGTCCCTTTTCCTCCTTTGTGATCTGTTTGGGATAGAAGCCTGGATGAAAAGGTATCCACAGTTTTGATAACCCTTTGATCAGAGTTCCAATTTCTTCTCCAGAATGGTTGAATCAGTTCATAACTCTACCAACAATATATTAGTGTCCTACTTTTCCCACATCATCTCCAACATCCATCATTATCTTTTCCTGTCATCTTAGCCAATCAGAGAGGTATGTGTCTGTAGTGGTGCCTCAGAGTTGTCTTATTTTTCATTTCTCTGATCAGTAATAGTTTAGAGTATCTTATCATATGACTAGAAATGATATCACTTCCTTCATCTGAAAATTGCCTGATCATATTCTTTGATCATTTATCAATTGAGAATGAATTGAATTCTTATAAATTTGAGTCAATTATATGTTTTTGAAATGAGGCCTTTATCAGAACCCTTAATGGTAAAAATTTTCCCACATTATTTCTTTTCTTCTAATTTTATATGCATTGGTTTTGTTCATACAAAACCTTTTTAACTTGACATAATCAAAATTATCTATTTTGTATTCAATAATGTACTGCAGTTCTTCTTTGGCCACAAATTCTTTCCTTTTTCACAGATCTGAGAGTAAACTATCCATTCTTGTAATTTCCTTTATAATATCGCTCTTTATGTCTAAATCATGAACCCATTTCAACATTATCTTGGCATGTGATGTTAGGTGTGGATAAAGGTCTAGTTTCAGCCATATTAACATCTAATTTTTCTAGCAGTTTTTGTCAAATAGTGAATTCTTATTCCAAAAGTTGGAGTCTTGGTCTTGTTGAACACTAGATTATTATAATCATTGTTTATTTTGAGCAATGAACATAAGCTATTCCACTGATCAACTACTTTATTTCTTAGTATCAGATAGTTTTGCTTTATAACACAGTTTTAGATCTGGTATATCTGGGCCACCTTCATTTGCATTTTTTCATGAATTCCTTGAAATCTTTGACCTTTTGTTCTTCAACATGAACTTTGTTATTATTTTTCTAATTCTCTAAAATAATTTCTTTGAAGATTGATCAATATGGCACTGGACAAATAGATTGATTTAGGTAGTATTTACATTTTTATTATATTCACAAAGTCAATTTATGAGTATTTGATAGTTTTCCAGTTAATTAGGTCAGACTTTATTTGTGTGGAAATTGTTTTGTAATTGTGTTCATATAGTTCCTGACTTTGCCTTGGCAAGTAGACTCCCAAATATTTTATATTATCAACACTTATTTTAAATGAAATTTTTGTTTCTATTTCTTGCTGTTGGATTTTGTTAGTAATTTTTAAAATGCTGATGATTTATGTGGATTTATTTTGTATTCTGCAACTTTGCTAAAGTTGTGAATTATTTTTAGTAGTTTTTTTGTTCATTCTCTAGGGTTCTCTAAGTATACCATCATATCATCTGCAAAGAGTGATAATTTGGTCTCCTCATTACTTATTCAAAATTCTTTAATCTATTCTTCTTCTCTTATTGCCAAAACAAAAATTTCTAATAAAATATTGAATAGTAATGGTGATAGTGACCAAACTTGTTTCACCCCTGATCTTTTTGGGAGTAGTTCCAGTTTATTCCCATTATGTATGATACTTGCTGATCATTTTAAATAAATACTACTGATCATTTCAAGGAAAACTCCATTTATTTCTATACTCTCTAGTGTTTTAATAGGAATGGGTGTTGGATTTTGTGAAATGATTTTTCTGCCACTATTGAGATAATTACATGATTTTTGTTATTTTGTTTATTGATATAGTCAATTATGCTAATCATTGTCCAAACGTTAAGCTATTCCTGTTACAAATCCTATTTGGTCATAGTGTATTATACTGGGGATAACTTTCTGTAATCTCATTGGTAATATTTTATGTAAGATTTTTGCATCAATATTCATTAGGGAAATTAGTCTATAATTTTTTTTCTTTGTTTTGACCCTACTTGGTTGAGGTATCAGCACCATATCTGTGTGATAAAAAGAATTGGAAATACCAAAAGTAAAGAAAATAAACCAGAAGCAGAAAAGAACTCTGTCCAAAGAAAGCTACTATGATGACAGGGCACACCAAAACACAAACTCAGACCAAGACAGAATGTCCACAGAAGAAATCTCAAAGAGTGATATGAATTGATCTCAAGCCCAAAGAAGTTTCTTGGAAGTATTAATAAAAGATGTTACAAGGCAAATAAGAGAGGTAGAAAAAAATGAGAAAAGAGAAAAAAAAAGAAAAAAAAAGTATACATGAGAGAATCAACAGTTTGGAAAGGAACGGATAAACTGTCTGAAGAAAACTTCTTAAAAAGAAGAATAAACTAAATGGAAAAAGAAATAGAATAAAGAAAATCACACATTAAAAACTAGAACAGGGCAAAAGGAAGCTAATGAGTGTGAGACAGCAAGACTCAGTTAATCAAACTAGAAAGAATGAAAAAATGGAAGAAAATTGACAAGACAGCCTAACTGCAAAACAGATCTAGAAGAGACAATTTAAAAATTATTTGCCTATCTGAAGACCATGAGACTGGATACCTTGCTGCAAGAGGTCAGTAAGGAAAACTTCCCCAATATTGTAGAAACAGAGGAAGAACAAGTCACTGAAAGAAACCATTGATTACCTCTGGAAAGAGATCCCACAAAAAAAATTAAAAAATAAAAAAAAATCCCAGGTAACATTGTTGTGAAACTCCAAAATATAATCTCAAGGAAAAAATACTGCAGTATACCAGGCAAAAAACAATTCAAATATCAAGGAGTAAACATCAGGATTACCCAGCATATGGCCATTTATACAATAAAGTATTGAAGAACCTGGAATACCACATTCCAGAAGAAAAAGACCTAGGCTTACAATCAAAAATTAACTACCCAGTCAAATTCAGCATAATCTTTCATAGGAGGAGATGCAGCTTTAATGAAGTAAGAGATTTTCAAACATTTCTATTGAAACAAGAACTAAAAAGAAAATTCAGTCTACAAACAGATGACTCAAAAGGACCCTATAAAAGTAAATGGGAGGTAGAGGGAGGATATATATACATATGTGTGTGTGTGTGTGTGTGTGTGTGTGTGTGTGTGTGTGTAAAGGTCAAACTGTTTACATCCCTAAATTGGAAAACAATATCTGTAAATGCTAAGTACTCTATCTGATACTGTGATAAACAAAGAGGGGAATCCCATGAATGGACATTGTGGTTGTGAATGGACTCTGATGTGATGACATTAAAGAAAAATACATTAAGGGGTGGAAAAAGAAGGTAGGGGAGGTGTAATGGGAAAAGTATTTCACATGTAGAGGTGCAAAAAACTTATTACAATCCAGAGGAAGAAAGGAAGGGAATTAGCACTATCTAAAGCTTGACCTCATCACTTGTGGCTCTAAGATGGAATAACTTAATCATTCATTTGTGTATAGAAATTTATCTGATTCTATAAAGAAATAGGAGAAAGAGGAAAAGAAAAGGGAGGGACACGATAAAAGAGAGTACAGAAAGAATAGGGGAAAATGTAAGAGAAGAGGAAAAGGGTTGGTAGAAGAAAAAGTAGTGGGTGGAGTGGTTAAAAAATCACACTAAGAGAAAGGGGTAGGGAAGGTAGGAGAAAAGATAATGGTTGGATGGATAAAAAAACACTAGTAAGGGAAAGGAAAGAATTGATAGATAATGTAGTGGGTATAATGGGTTAAAAAGAAAGAAAGCAGGAATAAGGACAGGGTGACAAAAGAACAAAAGTATATACAGGAGATAAAATAGGATGGAGAGAAATACAGAGATGGTAATCATAACTGTTAATGGGCATAGGATGAACTCTCCCATAAAACAGAAGCGAATAACAGAGTGGATTAAAAAACAGAATCCTAGAAAATGTTGTTTACAAGAAATACATTTGACACCAAGAGACATACAGAACAAAAGCAAAAGGCTGGAACAAAATTTATTATGCTTCATCTGAAGTAAAAAACAAAAACAAAAACAAAAACAAAAACAAAACAAAACAAAACAAAAAAAAAACCAGGAGTAACAATTCTGATCTCTGTTAAAGCAAAAGTAAAAATAGATCTTATTAAAAGTGATAAGGAAGGTAAAAGGCAAATACAGTAAATGATGAAGCAGTAATGATACTAAATGTGCATGCACCAAGCGGGAGAACAGGCACATTCCTAAAAAAAAAATATTTTAAGCCAATTACAAGACAGCAAAACTATTCTAGTGGGGGACCTCAAATTTCCCCTATCAGAAAGAGAAAAATATAACCAAAAAATAAATAAAAATAAGGAAGTTAAGAGGATTCTAGAAAACTTATATACGATAGATTTCTGGAGAAAATTGAATAGGAGCACAAAGGAAAGCATTGGTAATGCATGGCAGTTACCTAAAAATGGACTATTTATTAGGGCATGAAAACCAAATCAATCAAATGCAGAAAGGCAGAAAGAGTAAATATTTCCTTTTCAGAACACAATCCAATAAAACTTATATTCAATAAAAGACCAGGGAAAGATAGGCTAAAAACCAATTGAAAACTAAATAATCTAATTCTAAAGAATTAGTGGGTAAAACAATAAATCATGGACATAATAAATAATTTCATACAAGAGAATAACAAAAATGACACAACATATGAAAATCCAGGGGATGCAGGCAAAGCAGTTCTTAGGGAAATTTTTATATCTCTAAATAGCTATGTGAATAAAATAGAGAAAGAGGAAATAAATGAACTAGGAATGCAAATAAAAAAGCTAGAAAAATAACAAATTGAACCCCCTTAATTAAATACCAAATTAGAAATTCTGAAACTAAAGAGGAAATTAATAAAATTGAAAGTAAGAAAACTATTGCATTAATAAACAAAACTAAGAATTGGTTTTATAAACAATCAACAAAATATATAAACATTTAACTAATTTAAGTCTTATTGAGTCATTCACTTCCATTTGTTCAATTCTAATTTTAATGTATTATTTTCTTCAGTTACTTTTTTTAGCTCCTTTTGTAACTGGCCAATTTGTTCAATGCATACTTTTTTCCATTTCAACAATTTTATTTTTCGGTGAATTGGCCTCTTTATCATATCTCTTTTGGAGGGCATTATATCCTTGCACTGATCTCAATTCATTTTTCCATTTTTCACCTAACTCCCTTTTGAGAGTCTTTATGCAGACTTCCAGGAAAGCCTTGTAAAATGGTGGTCAGGTCATGTCTCTATTTGAAGCTTTCTCTGGAGTTTCTTTGCCTATGGGAACCTCAGGATCTGGGGTTTGCCCTTCTTTCTCTCCCTAAAAGCTGTCTACAATGCAAGCTCTTCTCTGTTTCTTACTCATTTTTTAAAAAGCTTGGGTTCTGTTTAAAGTGGAGAAGCAGTGGCTGTGGTAATTTCCCCTGGGGTAATCAGATAATTAACTTCCAGTGCTGGGCTCTAAGGGCTAGGATTGGCATATTCAATTTACCTTTTACAAAACTGCCCTTTACAAAAGGCAGATCTGCCAAAGCACCTGCCTGCAATCTGGGCTGATTTCCCCAGAGCCTCAGATAGACTCCCCAGGTGTTTAGAATCTGCCATTCTCACTCCCGCCTGCCTTCCTGGCCTGTCTCCCAGAGCTGCACCCTGCAAACTGGCCAACCCCATCCAAGACTGAAACAGACCAGCTATGGAGCTCTTCCAAGATACCTTCTGCAAGGAATGTTTTGTAATCAAAATATTTGTGGCTTCTTTGACTTAAAAATAAATTCCGAGGCTTAATCTGCTGTTGGTTTGAGAGAAGGTTAGAGGAGGACACTGAGAATCATGTTTTCACTCTGCCATCTTGGCTCTCCCCCATCCAAATTTAATAATATCAATGAAATAGAGGAATTTCTACAAAATATATAGACTGCCTAGGTTAACAGAAGAGGAAGTAAATTATTCAAATAGCCCCATTTTAGAAAAAGAAAAAGAATAAGGTATTAATCAAATCCCTAAGAAAAAATGTCCAGGATCAGATGGATTTACATGTGAATTCAAAGAGCAATTGATTCCAATATTATATAAACTATTTGAAAAAATAGGGAAACAAGGTATACTACCAAATTCCTTCTATGGTACAGATATGGTGTTGATAGCTAAACCAGATAGGGTGAAAACCATGAAAGAAAAGTATAGAACAATTTTCCTAATGAATATTGATGCAAAACTTTTAAATAAGATATTAGCAATGAGATTACAGAAAGTTATCCCCAGGATAATACACTATGGCCAAGTAGGATTTATAGCAGGAATGCAGGGCTGGTTCAATATTAGGAAAACTATCAGCATAATCAATTATATTAATAACCAAACTAACAAAAACCATATGATTATCTCAATAGAAGCAGAAAAAGCATTTGATAAAATCCAACACCCATTCCTATTAAAAACACTAGAGAGTATAGGAATAAGTTGCCTTTTCCATAAAATAATCAGTAGCATCTATTTAAAACCATTAGCAAGCATCATAAGTAATGGGGACAAACTAGACCCATTTCCAATAAGATCAAGAGTGAAACAAGGCTGCCCACTGTAGCCATTACTATTTAATATTGTATTAGAAATGTTAACTTTGGCAGTAAGAGAAAAAAACTGCTGGGGAAATTGGAAACTAGTATGGAAGAAATTAGGGCTTGACCCACACCTAACACCACATACTAAGATAAAATCTAAATGGGTTCATGATTTAGAAATAAAGAGTGATATTATAAGCAAATTAGTAGAATATAGAATATTTTACCTCTCAGACCTGTGGAGAAGGAATAAATTTATGTCCAAAGAAGAACTGGAACTCTTAATAGAACAGCAGATACATAATTTTGATTATATTAAGTTAAAAAGTTTTTGTACAAACAATACTAATGCAGACAAGATTAGGAGAGAAGCAATAAGTTGGGAAATCATCTTTACACTTAAGAGTTCTGATAAAGGCCTCATTTCTAAAATAGAGAATTGGCTTATATTTATAAAAATTCAAGCAACTCTCCAATAGATAAATGGTCAAAGGATATGAACAGACAATTTTCAGATGATGAAATTAAAACTATTTCTGGTCATATGAAAAGGTGCTCCAAATCACTATTGATCAGAGAAATGCAAATTAAGACAACTCTGAGATACCACTACACATCTGTCAGATTGTCTAAGATAACAGGAAAAGATAATGATGAATGTTGGAGAGGATGTGGGAAAGCTGAGACACTGATGCATTCTTGGTGGAACTGTGAATGGATCCAACCATTCTGGAGGGCAATTTGCAACTATGGTCAAAAAGTTATTGGGCTGTACATGCCCTTTGACCCAGCAGTGTTTCTGTTGGGCCTATATCCCAAAGAGATCTTAATGAAAGGAAAGAGACCCACATGTCCAAAAATGTTTATGGCAGCCCTTTTTGTAGTGTCTAGAAAGTGGAAACTGATTGGATGGCCATCAATTTTAAAATGGCTGAATAAATTGTGGTATATGAATGTTATGGAATATTATTGTTCTGTAAGAAACGACCAACAAGATGATTTCAGAGAGGCCTGGAGAGACTTGCATGAACTGATGCTGAGTGAAATGAGCAGAACCAGATCATTGTACACTGAAACAATGACTACATGATGCTCATTTCTTTTTTTTCTTTTTTTTTATTAAAGCTTTTTATTTGTATAACACATGTATGGGTAATTTCTCAGCATTGATCTTTACAAAGCTTTCCGTTACAAATTTTACCCCCAGTCCCCTCCCCACCCCTAGATTGCAGGAAGTCCACTGCATGTTAATAATGTTAAAATACTTGACAAGTTGTGCAAGAAAAATCCTATCTACAAGAAAAAAAAGAAAATCAGAGAAAGGAAACACAATGCAAGCAAACATCATTAGAGAGCATGAAAATGTTATGTTGTGGTCCACATTTCATATCCCTCTCTCTGAGTGTATATGGTTTTCTTCACTGGACAATTGGAACTGGTTTGAGACAATTCTTTGTTGCAGAGAGCCATGTCCATCAGAGTTGATCATCATGATCATTTCTGAAGGACATGGTTCTCTTCAATAATGAGATGTTTTAAACCAGTTCCACTTGTTCAGTGAGGAAGAAAGCTATATACACCCACGGAGAGGTCTGTGGGATTTGAGTCTGGACCACAACATAGCATTTTCATACTTTTTATTGATGTTTGCTTACATTATGTTTTCTTTCTTGGGTTTTTTCTTGTACAGCAAGATAACTGTATAAATATATATATACATATATATATATTCAATTTGTAAAAAGAAAAAAAAAGAAACCTAGAGGCCCATTTCAAGCTTTCCTTTATTTTTTACCTATTAATGAAAATCTCCATTTTGAGGATGTGCCTAGGCCAGTAAAGCTTCTAGCTCTGCTTCTGAATCTCCAAATTTGTCAGCATGTCCTGCATGGGTTGCTCTTTTCCCATCCGCTGCCCACTTTTTAACTGTCTTTTTATCTCTATATTTTAGCACAGTCTGGCATATAAAAGATGCTTAACAATTACTTGATTCTTGTCACTTGCTCTTTTTTGCTTCTTTAGTAATGATTAAAAAGTGTTAAAAATGGGGCAAAATGTGTTACAAATCAACAGCAAACAATAACTGACAGTGCCCCATAGTCTATCCATTTTTCTCCTCTTCCAACAGTGTTATAATATATTAGTCTTGAATCTTACTCTCTGAAAGACAACAAACCTATCAGTGTTCCAAAGTTGTATTGGGATCACATTTAAGTTGGACTTGCTGCTTTTTCTTTGCACTAACTATGAATCATGTTGAGGTTAATTGCAAAATTAAATACTGTTTTTGGAAAAAAAAAAAGGTGTTCCATAAATACTTCAAAATAATAATTTTTTTATTGTATCAACTTCATTAAGGAGATTCTATCAAGCTATAATTTTAATGATTATTTTGATGTGTTAAAGTGTTTTGATTGCGTTTAGAAGCATAATAAGGTAGTTAATAGATTACAATGACTTACAAGTACTATTAAAATCAAGTAGGACAATACTCCATAAATGTAGTATAGAGTAACAAATGATAACAGCAATGTGCCATCATCATTACATTATTCTATTGATTTAGTGAACTGTTGACTATTCTACACTCTCTAAGAGAACCCTAGAAAGATTTCAAAATACTTTAAATCAATATGGTCACACCGCTTTGATTGCCATTAGAAGGGTAAATTTTAAATGGAGAAGGAAGCAAAATGAAGCTCAGGAAGTTGATTTTTTTCTATGCCTTTGACCTAATCTAGGAATGCAGTGGTTGAGACAATAACTTATACATGCAATGCAATTTTTCTGTCTAATTAGAAATCAGGATAACATTGATAAAACAATCTTTTTTTCATTTCTGCATCACATATCCAAATATTAAAAATAACAATTGTTTCAGTTTGAAATTGTTTGATCTTTCTGAAAAATCCCTATCTTCACACAACCTCCAGATCTAAAAAAACAACATAAATAAATAAATAATGGGAGTTGATTTAATTACTTTGCATTTCTAGCTTAGAAAACAGTAAGGACCACCTGTATTCCTTATTTGCTAATGCATTATAAATTGAAGAATTACAGAATATCATACTTCTGCAAATAATAAAAAGAATAGCATTTGAACCAATGATAATACATTCCATTTTCTCCAAAATTATTCTCAGTGTTTTCATTTAGAAACATTTATTTATTAGGATTTGGAACATACTCAGATTCTATCAGACATTGTACTGTCCAAAAGTCTAATCAAATAAGCAACTTAAATGATCTAAATTTGATTATTTTTGTTAATGGCCAATTGAAATTCTTCCCACTGTTGTTTATATCCCTTGTTTTGGAAGAATAAATATAACTAGCCATATTTATGAGCTTCATTTTGAAACTCATTGTCTCATGATTGTAACTAGTTAACAGGAGTTAGTGGGAGATATTACCTCATAAAACAGCAAAAGAAGAGTGAAGAGGGAAAAATGTTTTATAATGTTATAACTAAACAAAATTCATCCTGATCCAGGATTGGAGGAGATTGGAAAGACCACAGATTAAACAAAAAAAATCGACCAAAAATGTAAATATTTTCATAAGCAACTCTTTATTTTGTCAATGACAGTGGCACACCCAATATTTGATAGTAACTCCAAATGGAGTATACATGACAAGAAAAATAAAAGATAAATATATATGAAAGGGAAATTGAAATGGATTTTGGAAATTTTATGATTTTGAGGATGCTAGAGTTTTGACTTCAAATGTATAAACTGGAAAGAGAGGAGGATAACAAAGAAATGAGGGAAAATATCTTGACTTATTATTACCCCTCGAAAAGCAACAGGAAAGGTATTGAGACTTACAATTTCTATATTTTTATAACAATAATGTTTACATAAATGGATATTTTTAAAAGTATAACAAAATTCAAACTTTCATAAATTATAAGGAAAAGCAGATCTTGACAACAATAGTTGCCTAAAAGATGTACAGAAGTTAAGATTTATTGTAATTGTATATGCAGCACTCTATTCAAGGTGGATTCCCTAACTCCCACTGGCATCATTTGATCAAGTCTCCAGGTGATGTTTGCTATTGCTCATGAAATACTACATTGCATTATAATTTAAATAGTAATGTGAATTAGTTTTCAGGAAAGAGATTTACTGAGAAGGCACATGAAGAACACTGGTCCATCCCAATTCAAAGTGAACTTTCCTTTTGTACATGCAGACTCCCTGGGTTGTGTGATCTCAAACATATAATAGTTATAGATGGGCACATTTATAGGGAATATATTTGGTAAAAGGATAATTAAAATGTCCTGTCAGTATTCATTCTTTTATACTTTTCGCTAATAAAAAGTTCCCCTTACATATAACTCATACATAGATTCAAGAACTGGTTTCTCCCTATAGTCCATAGCTAGTTTTTGTTTTTTTTCCCATCATGAGGGACTCCAATTATTTAAGTAGCTTATATCACTGAGCAATTATTTTTCCACATCTGCAAGTAATTTCTCTATACATCACTACCATCTTTAATAGAATCTATTAACATACCTCCTTTATCACACATATGATCTATGATGAGGGGTCTGTATCTTCCAACTTCAAATGAATGATGACTGGGCATTAGATCAAGACAAAAATAAGCCAAAAAAACCATAAAAGAACCAAAGAGTAACTGGGTCCATCTTGGAAATATGACGATCAAAAAAGTGAACTCCTTTGCTGCTACTTTCCATGTATAATGTACATCAATACTCACTCAAAGCTGTGAATGAAAGAGAATGACAGATTAGTGCATTATACATTTTTATAATAGTTTTCTATTTTTCCAAATACATGCAAAGATAATTTTCAACATTCGCATTTGCAAAACCTTATGCTCCAAATTTTTCCCTCCCTATTCTCCAGCCTCCTCCTATAGACAGCAAGTAATCCAATATAGGCTAGACATGTGCAATTCTTCTAAACATATTTCTATATTCATTACACTGCAAAAGAAAAATCATATCCAAAGGGAAAAAACACAAGAATAGATAAAAAAATATGGATAAAACAAAAAGAAATGAAAATACTGTGTTTTGAACGACATTCAGTTTCCATAGCTGGCTCTATCTATCCCAACGCTATTGAAATTGCCTTGAATCACCTCATTGTTGAAAAGAGCCAAGCCACCCCAGTTGATCATTGCATAATGTTGTTATTTTTTGTATTCAATGTTCTCTTGCTCTGCTCACTCCACTCATCATCAATTCATGTACGTCTTTCCAGGGTCCTCTGAAATCAGCCTTCTTGTCATTTCTTATAGAACAGTAATATTTCATTATCTTGATATACCATAATTTATTTAGTTATTTAGGCATTCCCCAACTAATGGACATATACTCAGTTTCCAGTTACTTACCAATACAAAAAGTGTTGCTACAAATTATTTTGCACAAATAGGTCCTTTTCTCTTATTTATGAGCTCTTTGGAATACAGGACCAGTAGAGACACTGCTGGATCAAAGGGTATGCACAGTGTGATAGCCCTTTGTACATAGTTCCATATTGCTCTCCAGAATGGTTGGATTACTTCACAACTCCTCCAACAATATATTAGCATCCCATTTTTCCCACAATCCCTCCAATATTTATCATTATCTTTTCCTGTCATCTTAACTAATCTTAGAGGTATGGTATGTTAACTCAGAGTTGTCTTAATTTCCACTTCTATGGTCAGTAGTGATTTAGAACATTTTTTTATGTGACTAGAAATAGTTTCAATTTCTTCATCTGAAAATTGTCTGTCCATATCCTTTAATCATTTATCAATTGGAAAATGGCTTGAATTCTTACTAATTTGAGTTAATTCTCTCTATTCATTAGAACTGAAGCCTTTATCAGAAACACGGGATATAATTCCCACCCTCCCCAGCTTTATCTTTACCTTCTAATCTTTGCTTCATTGGTTTTGTTTATACAAAACTTTTAATTTAATGTAATTAAAATTATCCATTTTCCATTTCATAATGTTCTCTAGTCCTTCTTTGACCATAAATTGTTCCCTTCTCCACAGTTCTGAGAAATAGACTATTAGGATAGTTTGCTCATAGTATTACTCTTTTATTTAAGTTTATATCATGAACCTTATTAGTGGTGGTCAATGTCCAGTTTCTGCTATGTTCCAGTTTTCCTAGCAATTTTTTCAAATAGTGAATACTTATCCCAAAAGCTGGAGTCTTTGAGTTTATCAAGCACTAGATTACAGTAGTCACTGACCATCATATCTTGTGAACCTAACCTATTTTACTTGTTCATTGCTCTATTTTTAGCCAGTACTAAATCGTTTTGATGACTAATGCTTTATGACATAGTTTTATATCTGGTACAGGTAGGCCATTTTTTTTGTTTGTTTTGTTTTGTTTTGTTTTGTTTTTTCATTAATTCCCTTGAAATTCTTGATCTTCTTTTCTTCCACAAGAATTTTGTAATTATTTTTCTAACTCTCTAGAGTAACTTATTGGCAGTTTCATTGGTAGATTAATTTAGGTAGAATTGTCATTTTTATTATATTACCTCAGCCTACCCATGAACACTTGTTATTCTTCCAATTATTTAAAACTAACTTATTTGTATGAAAAGTATTTTGTAATTGTCTTTGTATAGTTACTGGCTTTGTCTTGGAAAGTAGATTTCCAAATATTTGAAATTATCTACAGTTATTTTAATTGGTATTTCTCTTTCTCTCTCTTGTTGCTGGACTGAGTTATATATATTGAATGAGAAGTCAGTTGCCCAGACAAATTGGGAGAAACATCATCTCAAATATTACCAATCCTGGATCATAATGTCCACAAAAAGCTTTCCTAAGATTCCATAAGGCCTGCTTGCATAGAGAGGATATTTATACCTGCTTTCAAACCTGGGATTTAAATAGATAATTTTTAATTTATATATATATATATATATACATATGTATATATGTATATATATATATATTATACAGATTAAGCCACTAAACTGATTTTATAGTCAAAGAATACACAAATATTTGGAGCACAACACATTCCCTGAAGAAAATACCTTGGAGCAACTTCAGAATAGGTCCATTTTAAATAGGCAGGGATACAGCCTGCCAAGAGTGCAGCACTGGAGCTTGGGGCAAAGAACTGGGGCAGGAGGCAGAGCGCTGCAGCTTCCACACACCTGGGAATCTTCTGTGAGCTTCTTAGGCTGCTTAGACCTGGTTGTAAGCAAGTAATAGCAGAATTGCTATAAAAGGCAAATTGTAAACCACAGAGCCCAGAAGAACACCCGACCTAGCTGCCATTACTCAGCACTGGAAATCAATCAGCAGAACTGCCCCAGGGCAAATTAAAGCAGCTGTTGCTCCTTTGCTTCAGACCTCAAAACTTAAAAAAAAATGAATAAAAAAACAAAAAAACCCTCAAAACATAGACATGTTTTATGGAAAAAAAGGTGAAAATAGACCTCAAATGCTGAGGTTTCTTATTTTTTTAAATTTTATTTGCAAAACATATGTATGGGTAATTTTTCAACATTAACCCTTACATGGCTTTCTGTTACAGATTTTTCTCCCCAACTCCCCACCCCTCCCCTAGATTGCAGGATATACACTACGTGTTAATTATGTTAAAATATTTGGCAAATCGAATATATGTATACATATTTCCAAACTTATTGCTGTGCAAGAAAAAATGATATCTAAACACAATGTAAGCAAACATCAATCAAAAGTATGAGAATGTTATGTTGTGGTCCGCATTTCACATCCCTCTCTCTGGCTGTATATGGCTTTCTTCACTGAACAATTGGAAGGGGTTTGAATCATTTCATTGTTGAAGAGAACTATGTCCATCAGAATTGATCGTCATATAGTATTGTTCTTGCCGTGTATAATGATCTCCTGATTCTGCTCATTTCACTCAGCATCAGTTCATTCAAGTCTCTCCAGGCCTTTCTGAAATCGTCCTGCTGGTCATTTCTTACAGAACAATAATATTCCATAATATTCATATACCATAATTTGTTCAGCCATTCTCCAATTGAAGAGCATCTATTCAGATTCCAGTTTCTAGCCACTACAAAAAGGGCTGCCACAAACATTCTTGCACATGTGGAGCCCTTTCCTTCCTTTATAAATCCTGAGGTTTCTAAAGGCAAAGCAACTGCATATGAAGCCCAGCACTTGGAACTATGAGTTGGACCCCATTCAACAAGTCTTACTTAGAAGATTGCATAAAGAATCTTAAAAGAGAGTTAAAAGAAAAATGGGGAAATAAAATGAGATCATTTCAAGAAGGAATGGCAAAACCATATAATGCCCTCCAAAAGAGACATGAAAAAGACATCAAGTAACTGAAAAACAAAATTTGTGAAATGGAAAAGAATGCAATGAACTAAAAAATTCAATTGGCCATTTACAAAAGAGCTTAAAAGGGTAACTAAAGAAAATTATACACTAAAAATTAGAATTGAACACATGGAAGTGAATGACTCCATAGACTTCAGGAATCAGTCAAACAAAAACAAAACATGAAAAAAATAGAAGAAAATATGAAATATCTCCTAGGAAAAACAACTGACTTGGAAAATAGATCTAGGAGATACAATCTAAAAATTATTGGACTTCCTGAAAGCCATGGTGAAAAAATGAACCTAGACATTATCTTACAGGAAATCATAAAAGAAAACTGACCTGACATTTTAGAATCAGAAGGTAAAATAGCCATCAAAACAGACCACCAAATTAAATCCCCAATGAATATCAGGCCTAAATTTCAGAACTATCACACCAAGGAAAAAAAATATTGCAAGCAGCCAGAAAGAAGCAATTTAAATACCAAGGAGCCTCAATTAGGATTACCCAGAACCTAGCAGCTTCTACCTTAAAGGATTGAAAGGACTGAAATATGATATTCCAAAAAAAGCAAAAGAACTTGGATTACAGCCAATAATAAGTTATCCAGCTAAAATGAGCATTATCTTTCAGGGCAGAAGATAGCCATTCAATGATATAGGTGAATTTCAAAAAAAAAAATACCAAAACTGATAAGGAAAAGAACAGAACTGAACAAAAAAAAATTGATATCCAAAGACAGAATTCAAGAGAAGCCTAAAAAGGTAAAAGAAAAGAACTCTTAAGAACTATATGTCTGTTATCAGTATACTTAGAGAGTACAGGTATAATTTCATTTTATTATGATAATGTGAAAAATAAACTAGAGGTGGAAAGATGATCATACTGGAAAAAAAAGGAAAAAATGATGTAAAATAAGGCAAATTCCATCCCTTTTGTAGGAAGCCAAAAATAATCTATTATAATTGAGAGAAAGAAGAGAGGGAGATGAATATTGTGTGAATCTTACTCTCATCAAATTTGTCAGAATATCAGACATATTTGCTTTCACAGAAAAACTTGTCTCACCTTATAGGGAAGTGGGAGGGAAAGGGGGAAAAGAAAGGGAAAGATTAATGGAAGCTAAAACAGAAGTATTAGGGGAAAGGTGTAAATAAAACGGAAGTGGGCAGCAGACTGAATTAAAAGCCAGAATCCTACAATATATTGTTTACAAGAAATGCATTTAAAGCATAATGATACATATCAAGTGAAGGTAAAGAGCTGGTACAGAATCTATTATGCTTCAGGTGAAATTTAAAAAAAAAAAGCAGGAGTAGCAATCCTGATCTAAGAATAAGTAAAAACAAAGATAGATCTAATTAAAAGAAATAAAGAGAGAAACTATATTTTACTAAAAGGTATCATAGATAATGAAGCAATATCAATATTAAACACATATACACCAAGTGGTATAGCATCAAAATTCCTAGAGGAGAAATTAAGAGAAAGATGCAAGATGATGTAGACAGCAAAACTATACTAGAGGGGGATCTAAAACTTGCTCTCTCAGACCTAGATAAATAGAACCACAAAATAAATAAAGAAGTTAAGTAGGTAAACAAAATGTTTGAAAAGTTAGCTATGATAGATCTTTGGAGAAAATTGAATGGAGACAGAAAGGAGCTTACTTTTTTTTCAGAAATTGATGGAACTTATACAAAAATTGACCAGGTATTAGGGCATAAAAACCTCAAAATCAAATGCAGAAAGGCAGAATTAATGCATGCATTTTTTTCAGATCATGATGCAATAAAAATCACATGCAACATAAGGCCAGGAGAAAATAGAACAAAAGTTGATTGAAAATTAAGTAATCTATCCTAAAGAATGAACGGATAAAAGAGCAAAGCATAGGCACAATACATAGTTTCCCCCAAGACAATGACAATAATGAGACAACATATGAAAATTTGTGGGATACAACCAAGGCAGTTATAAGGGAGAATTTTATATCTCTAGATACTTATTTGCATAAAATAGAGAAAGAGAAGATCAATTAATTGGGTTTGCAACTAAAAAAAGCTAGAAAAAGAACAAATTAAAAACCCTCACTTAAATACCAAAGTTGAAATCCTGAAAATAAAAGGGGAGATTAATAAAATTGAAAATAAGAAATCTATTGAATTAATAAATAAAACTAAGAGGTGTTTTTATGGAAAAAACCAACAAAATAGATAAATCTTTAGTTAATTTGATTGGAAAAAGGAAAGAAGAAAATCAAATTGTTAGTCTCAAAAATGAAAAGGGAGAACTTTTCACCAATGAAGAGGAAATTAGATCAATATTTAGGAGGTACTTTACCCAACTATGTATCAATAAATTTGATAATCTAAATGAAATGGAGGAATATTTACATAGATATAGATTTCCCAGGTTAACAGAAGAGGAAATATAGTATTTAAATAGTCCCATTTTTTGGAAAAATAAAAGAACAAGTTGTTATTCAACTCCCTGAGAATAAATCCCGAGGACCAAATTGTGAATTCTATCAAACATTCAAAGAACAATTAATTCCATTATTATAAAAACTATTTGAAAAAAGAAGGAAA
>JAJPUD010014228.1:25184-36200 GCA_023553655.1 Myrmecobius fasciatus
AATTTCTCTAATGAATATTGATGTAAAAATTTTAAATAAGATATTAGCAATGAGATTACAGAAAGTCATCCCCAAGATAATACACTATGACCAATTAAGATTTATACCAGGAATACAAGGCTGGTTCAATATTAGGAAAATATTAGCATAATCAACTATGTCAATAAACAAATTAACAAAAATCATATGAATATTTCAATAAATGATGAAAAAACATTTGATAAAATACAACTCCCATTCCTATTAAAAACACTAAAGAGTATAGGAATAAATGTACCATTTAAAACCATCAGCAAGCATGGTATGTAATGGGGAAAAACTAGAACCATACCCAATAAAATCAGGAGTGAAACAAGGTTGTCCACTATCACCATTACTACTCAATATTGTATTAGAAATGTTAGCATTGGCCATAAGAGAAGAAAAAAAGATTAAAGGAATTAGAGTAGGGCAGCAGGAAACTTAATTACCATTCTTTGCAGATGATATGATGTATACTTAGAAAACCCTAGGGATTCAACTAAAAAACTACTAGAAACAATTCAAAACTTTAGCCAAGTTGCAGGATACAAAATAAATCCACATAAATCATCAGCATTTTTATATATTGTCAACAAAGTACAGCAGCAAGAGATATAAAGGGAAATTTCATGGAAAATAACTTTTGATAGTATAAAACATTTGGGAATCTATCTGCCAAGGGAAAGTCAGAACTATAGGAAAATAACTACAAAACATTTTTCACACAAATAAAGTCACACCTAATGTTGGGAAAATATCAAGTGTTTACGGGTAGGTTGAACAAATGTAATGAAAATAACAACACTACCTAAATTGATCTACTTATTTAGTGCCATACCAATTAAACTTCCAAGAAATTATTTTACACACCTAGAAAAAATAGTAACAAAGTACATCTGGAGGAATAAAAGGTAAAGATTTTCAAGGGAATTAATGGAAAAAATGCTAATGAAGGTGGTATAGCTCTGCCAGACCTAAAACTATATTATAAAGTAGTTGTCATGAAAACTATTTGGTACTGGCTAAGAAATAGAGTAATTGATTAGTGGAACAGGTAGAATCACAGGACAAAATAGGTAACAACTATAACAATCTAGTATTTGACAAACCCAAAGACCCAAGGTTTGGGCATAAGAACTCACTATTTGACAAAAACTGCTGGAAAATTGGAAACTAGTATGGAAGAAATTAGGGCTTGACCCTTACCCAACACCACATGTCAAGATAAGATGTAAATGGGTTCATAATTTAGATATAGAGTATTCTTATAACAAATTAGGAGAACATGGGATAGTTTACCTCTCAGATTTGTGGAGAAGGAATGAATTTTTGTCCAAAGAAGAACTGGAACTCTTGATTGGACACCAGATAGATAATTTTGATTATATTACATTAAAAAGTTTTTTGTACAAACAAAACTAATGCAGACAAGATAAGAAGGAAAGCAATAAATTGGGAAATCATTTTTACATTTGAGGGCTCAGATAAAGGCCTAATTTGTAAAATATATAGAGAATTGATTAAATTTATAAGAACTCAAGCCATTCTCCAACTGATAAATGATTAAAGGTTATGAACAGACAATTTTCAGATGAAGAAATTAAAGCTATTTCTAATCATATGAGAAGGTTGTCTAAATCACTATTTATCAGAGAAATCCAAATTAAGACAACTAAGAGTTACCACCTCACACCTCTCAGATTGACTAAGATGACAGGAAAAGACATGGATCAGGCCATTATGGAGAGCAATTTGCAACTATGCTCTAGAAAATATCAAACAGTGTATACCCTTTGACCCAGCAGTGTTTCTATTGGGCCTATATCCCAAAGAGATTTTTTTTTTTGCTGAAGCAAAGTGACTTGCCCAGGGTTTCACATCTAGGACATGTTAAGTGTCTGAGACCAGATTCGAACTCAGGTCCTCCTGAATTCAGGGCTGATGCTCTATCCACTGAAAGAGATCTTAAAGGAAGGAAAGTTACCCACATGTGCAAAAATGCTTGTGGCAGCCCCTTGTTTAGTGGCAAGAAATTGGAAACTGAGTGGATATCCATCAGTTGGAGAATGGCTGAATAAGTTATGGTACATGAATGTTATGGTACATGAATGTTATGGAATATTATTTTTCTATAAGAAATGATCAGGAAGATGATTTTAGAGAGACCTGGAGAAACTTACATGAACTGATGCTGAGTGAATTGAGCAGAAACAGGAGATCACTGTATACAACAACATCAATATTATATGACGATCAATTTTGATGAACGTGACTGATGAAGAGAGTCACCTTCACCCAGAGAGAGGACTGTAGGAACTAAATGTTGATCACAACATAACATTCTTACTATTTTTGTTGTTGTTTGCTTGCATTTTGTTTTCTTTCTCATTTACTTTTTTTTATCTGATTTCTCTTGTGCAGCAAGGACATTGTATAAGTATGTTTATACATATTGGATTTAACACAAATTTTAACATGTTCAACATATATTGAATTTTTAGCCATCTGGGGAAGAGGTGGAGAAAAGGAGGAAAACACAAGACTATGAAAGGGTCAGTGTTGTCAAATCATACCTGCATATGTTTTGAAAATAAGAAGCTTTATAAACAAAAATTTTAAAAAAATTTAAAAGAATACTATTTTGTTGATGGCATCAAACTATGTAATGCTTCAGAGATTTCTAAATAAAACAAAAAAAAGTTTGACTTAATAGTCTATTTAGAAAAAAATAGTGAGGGAATAATGTATATTTTATACGTTTTTAAATGGTTTGATCATTTTTAATGTATAAAATGTTGTATTTTAGACCTATTTTCCCTCAACATCTACCAACAGGCTGATTGTGTTCTATGCAAAACCTCTCATTATTTTTAACTCCTTCCTCCTGTGTGACACCTTTCCTGTTTATCACATTAGCTGTACTCTTCTATGCCTGGAGCTTTCTACATTAGAGATTTGAATACTAGAGTATTCAAACTCATTTTCAATTTCTCCTCGACATCATTTTTCTCATTATAGATGGCATGAAAAAATGCTTCACTGTATTGTGATTTTTTTTAGATACAACTTTATATGATTAGAGATTATTTGCATGCACTTCATTCTAGAATCTCTCCTGACTTAATAGCTTTTTAGGAATTTTGGGTTCTCCTACATCTTGGATCAACCCAAAACATTTTGAGGTGTCCAAACATGTTATGGGAGCAACCTACTAGTGGCTGCTGGGTGTTATGGGAACCATCTGCTAGTGGCTGCTGGGAATCTAATTCTGATCAGTAGAATAGATCATTTCATGTGAGAGGATGATAACGACACAAGGAGACGGACAGGCAGTTGCATTCTCTGACTTCTCCCCTTTTCTCTTTTGCCTCTGAATTATGTCATTCCCAGTTCACAAGCAATGTCTGCCTTAGTAAAGTCTGATTTGCAATTCCTTAAAGTGTGTTATGATTCACAGATGTGGGGGCTGTTGGAGTACCAAACTGTCCCTTAATGGTAAAATTCACTTTAATCCTTTAAAGGTTTTCTGGGTTTAACACTTAGGCTTGGTACTTAGCACAAACAAGATTCAGTTTTGAGTTACCTTTTTGTTTTTGTTTTGCCCAATTTATACTTTTACATCTCACATACAAACAAACTTGTTCAGATGAAATACATATAATTCATGGTAACTTTGTCAAATGATTATGTATAACTCCTGTGCAGATTTCTTTGTCAAAATTTCATATAATATAGTTTTCCAGAACCTAAGGAGAAAGCCACCCATTCTTTGTGGCATTCTTTCTCTATAGCAAAATACAAAATAAATTTATTTCTAAGATTATTTAAGGTTTCAGCATTTGTTCTTATAAACAGCACAAAACCAATAGGAAACATTTAAATGAAATCCCCATGAAACATCCAACCTTCTTCATCTGTCCTGCATATCATACTCATCAATTTGGGCATAGCTTGCAATAATATGCCAGATTTTGTGAGTAGATTTCTAAGAGAACATCTGGGACTTTTTACTTCTTCTTTACACCAAAGAACACTATAACCAAAGATTTTTTATTAGACTCCTATTTACAATTTTATCATTTTCCCTCCTATCTCTATCCCATTATGTAAGTTATGATTGCTGCCTTGGTTTGGAGTACATTGCCATAGGACTTTTTCTTGCAACCACTATCAACTACCTCTGGTCTCATTTCTGGAAGTGCCTGACCTGGTTTAAATTTGAACAACATATAATACTGCTGGATCCAGTCTCTGTCAGACAACTGTGAAACTCTATTGGTACAGATTGATAAAACTGCAAGTATGTGATTCTTTGTTTATTCCTCTTCATGATTCATAATAGACTAAAAGGTAGAAGTGAAACTTCACTCTATTCCTCATTTCTGTTCCAACCCCAAAGCTGCTATCTTTTCCTAAACTTGTTGCTACTGGTACAAAACATAAGACTCAGATTCACTCTTTATGCAAAAATGTAAACTCAAACTTTAATTACATGCTCAGTTTGTCTTGAATTTGTAAAGAACAAGGCAGTTGGGAGATGAAGTCAAGATGGCAGAGCAGAGACATGTCTTTATCTGAGCTCTTCCTGGCATTCCTTAGAACAAGACCGGATCAAATCTTTGAATTTGGTTTAGAGTGACATGATCTACGAATATTTGCAGTGTAACAAATTTTCAACAGAACATATTTTGGAAAAACTTCATAAAAGGTTTGTTTTAATTGGGCACAAGGGAAGGTGTCTGAGCACAGGTGCAGCACAGGAATCCAAGATGTTATGGCACCCATGTGCTAGAGAATCTAGGAGGAAGTTCAGGCAAAATACAGCAGCATTGCCTGCTCTTTCCTGGTTCGGAAGACATTGGATCAGCAGATTAGCTCTGAGACATCATATGCAAAGGCAGAAGATAGTGAGCCTCTGAACACCAGAATAATGCAGGATTTGGCCATGGCTACCTGCACTCAAAGGAAGTCACCAGCATCAGCCCAGTGCAACATAAAGTCACTGTGACGTATAGATTAAGCTTGGAAAAATTTCCTCTTTGTCCTAAGAACAGACCTCAACCTTTAAAAAATGAGCAAAAAAAAGTAAAAAAAGGATTCTGACAGTAGATAACATTTATGGAGACAGAGAAGAACAGATCTCAAATCCTGAGGACCACAAAGGCAAATTGTCTTCAGATGAAGGCCCAAAGGGTGATTTGAGTTGATCTCCATTTCACAAGACTCTCTTGGAAGAATTCAAAAAGGGAGAGGAGACAAGATGGTGGAGTGCGGACAATTCTCTGTGAACTCCTTTGACTTCTCAGACCAACAGCAAATTAAATCTCTAAACTGGTTTTGGAGTCAAAGCACTCCCAAAAATTTGGAGTACAATACATTCTCAGAATATATTCCTTGGAATATTGTCAGGAAAAGTATGTTTTAATAGGGCAGGGGGACAGTCTGCCAAGCCCAGATGGCAGAGAGAGGAGATCAGGACAGGAAGCCAGGCCAGAACTCACAGCCTGGCAATTTCTAAGTACTTGGGAAGCTTCTGTGAGCCTCTTAGGCTACTCTGTCCTGGTTGCAAGCAGGTGGTTTGACAAATCTGCTTTTTGTAAAAGGTAGATTGCAAACCACTGAGAGCATCAGGGCCTGGCCCTCACTGCCCAGCACCTGAAGTCAATCAGCAGAACTGCCCCAGGACAAATTAAAGCAGCTGTTGCTCCTTTGCTTTGAACAGACCCCAAGCATTAAAAAATGAATAAAAACCAAACAAACAAAAAAAAAAAAAAAGAACTCTCACCATAGACAGCTTTTATGGGCAGAGAGAAGAACAAACCTCAGAATCTGAGCTTCACAAAGGTAAAGCAACTACAGAGGAAGCCACAAAGGGAGACTTAAGCTAGTCCCTATTTCACAAGGCTTTTCTGGAAGACTACATAAAGAATCTTTCAAAAGAGTTAGAAGAAAAATGGGGAAATGAAGTGAGATCATTGCAAGAAGGTTGTAATGCCCTACAAAAGATATATGAAAAAGACACCAATTCACTGAAAAACAAAATTGGTGAAATGGAAAAAAGTATCTAATGAACAAATTGGCCAGTTACAAAAGGAGCTAAAAAGTAACTGAAGAAAATAACACACTAAAAATTAGAATTGAACAAATGGAAGTGAATGACTCAATAAGACTTGAAGAATCAGTCAAACAAAAACCAAAAAATAAAAGGAAAAAATAGAATAAAATATGAAATATCTCCTAGGAAAAACTGACCTGGAAAATAGATCTAAGAGAGACAATCAAAGGATTATTGGACTTCCAAAAAGCCATGATGACAAAAAGAACCTATTCTCTATCTTCCAGGAAATCATGAAAGAAAAGTGCCCTGATGTGTTAGAATCAGAAGGTAAAATAGGCATCAAAAAATTCACTGATCACCTTCTGAAAGAGACCTCAAAAAATCTCCAAGGTATATTGTGGGTAAGTTTCAGGACTATCACACCAAGGAAAAGATATTGCAAGCAGCAAGAAGGAAACAATTCAAATACCAAGGAGCCATAATTAGAATCACCCAAGGTGTATCAGCATCCACCTTAAAGTAACAAAGGGCCTGGAATCATATATTCTGGAAAGCAAAGGAACTTTGATTACAGCCTAGAATGAGCATATTTCTCAGGGAAGAAGATGGACATTTAATGATACAGGTGAATTCCACCTATTTCTAATGAAAAGACCAGATTTGACCAAAACATTTGACCACGAAACATCAAACTCAAGAGAAGCATAAAAAGGTAAAAAGGAAAAAAAAACTCTTGAGAACTATATTTGTATTAAGGATATACTTAGAGAATGTGGGTATAATTTGATTTCACTTTAATAATATGAAAAAGAAGGGGATACTACTGGATAAAGAGGAAAAAGGAGGTAAAATAAGATAAAAAAGAGGTAAAAATAAGATAAAATCTCATGAAGAGGCAAAGAAAACCTAATATAATTGTGGGGAAAAAAGAGGGGGATGAGCATTGTGTGTATCTTACTCTCATCAGATTGGACACTAAGAGAGAATGTCAGACATATTTGTTTTCACAGAGAAACTTGACCCATCTTACAAGGAAGTGGGAGGGAAAGGAGGAACAGAAAGGGAAAGATTAACAGAGGAAAAACTGAAGAATTAGGGGGAAAGTGCAAAAAAAAAAAAGGAGGAGCTCTAAAGGCAGGAGGACTGCTTGAGGGAGGTGGCCATCTTTTTTTTTCCTGAGGCAATAAGGGTTAAGTGACTTGCCCAGGGTCACACAGCTAGGGAATGTTAAGTGTCTGAGGCCAGATTTGAACTGAGGTCTTCCTGACTTCAGGGCTGGTGCTCTATCCACTGTGCCACCTAGCTGTCCCGAGGGAGGTGGTCATCAACAGCAAAATACTGGGGAGGGAGGAAGGGAGAAAAGGGAAAGGAAAGAAAAAAAACATAACTTTGGGTAAATAAGATGGCAGGAAATAGAGAATTAGTTATTTTAAGTGAATGTGAATGGGATAAATTCTGCCATAAAATGGTAGCAGATAACAGACTGGATTAAAAGCCAGAATCTTGCAATATGTTATTTACCAGAAACACATCTAAAGCACAGAGATACATACAGAGTGAAGGTAAAGGGCTGGAGCAGAAGCTGTTATGCTTCAGATGAACAAAAATAAAGCAGAGGTAGCAATCCTGATCTCAGATCCAATAAAAGCAAACATAGATCTAATTAAAGGAGATGAAGAAGGAAAGTATATCACTTTTCTGATTACCTCTTTTTGCTTCTCCAGAGTCCTATATTTGAAAATCACATTTTTCCATTAAGTTCTGGTCTTTTCTTCATGAATGCTTGAAATCATATGTCTCATAGAATGACCACTTTTTCCTTTGAAGGATTCTACTTAGTTTTGTTAGGGAGGTGATTCTTGGTTGCAATGCTAGCTACATTGTTCTCTGGAATATTCTATTTCTTTTTTTATTAAAGCTTTTTATTTGCAAAACATATGTATGGGTAATTCTTCAACATTGGCACTCACAAAGCTTTCTGTTACAAATTTCCCCCCTGTAGTCCCCTCCCCTCCCCTAGATGGTAGGAAGTTCACTACATGTTAATTATGTTAAAATACTTGACAAGTCATATATATATATATATATATATATATATATATATATATACATATATATATATATATATATATATATATATATATTTCCACACATCTTGCTGTGCAAGAAAAATTGTGTCTACAAAAAAAATCTGAGTAAGGAAATCCAATGCAAGCAAGCATCAATAGAGAGCATGAAAATATTATGTTGTGGTCCACATTTGTATATAAGGGACTTAATAAAGTTGAAGAATTTGAGATTCCCCCACTAGTATAGTTTTGCTACCTGTTTCTTCCTATAACTGAATTAACTTTTCTAAGAATTTGGATGCTATTGACCAATTCCTAACACCCTATATCAATACAAGATAAAAATGGGTTCATGATATAAATATAAATTGTGATACTGTAAGCAAATGAGTAAAACAAGGGATAATCTTACTGTCAGATATGTGGAGAATGAGTGGGAAATTTATAACTAAAGAAGAACTAAAAAGCATTGTGAAATGCAAAATAGATAATTTTGTTTGCATTAAATTAAAAAGCTTTTGAACAAAACCAATGCACCCAAAATTTTCAGATGAAGAAATTAAAGCTATTTCAAGATCTATGAAAAATATCCTAAATCACTTGGGGGAAGGAAGAAAAACAGAGACAGAGAAAGAGAAACAGAGGCAAAGAGAGTGACAGAGACAGAAAGACTGAGAGGCATAAAGAGAAGGTGTCAGAAAGAGAGACAGAAAGAAAGACAGAGAAACAGAGAGAAGGAGACGGAGAGAGAGAAGAAATGCTTTCTACATTTTTTTTAATTCATCAGATCATTTTCCAACTTACCTTTTTACTCTTCTCATTTAAAAATGAACTTTTAAAAGTATATACCATATTTAATTATAATGCTTTTATTTTAACTAAGTTAAAAGAGAAGATAATAATAATACAGTAAAATTCTCTGCCTTTATTAGTGCACCTTGATGTGCTGAAAATCACAGTCTTAATAGGTTTTATATACACATTCAATCTCCAACTTTTGTGAAGGTAACAATCTTAGAGAATGTTATGAAAGCCAAAAACACTAATGTAGAAACATACACCCTATGTAAAATAAGAAATTGGGTAACCTAAAAATTCGGTGAGTACAAAAAAATAGAATGTTTTGCTATAGATTGCAGAAAATACACTTTTCTGTATATGGCTTTCTATTGTAAAACATTAATTTTATTAATATTTACTTCTAACACATTAATAATCATGAAATAACTCATAAAATGCAGTATACAAAATAAAATTTGCAACATGAAAAAAATTTTTTCTTGGAAGTAATTCCCTAGAATTTTGTGACCTTATGTGCTAACATCTCTTTAAAAAAAATGTTGATTTCATATAACTTTCAATTTTCATAACACGTAAAACTCTACTATTCTGCACAGCAAACAAAATTTTTTGAAAGAAGATAGTTTTTAACCTGAATCTCACTTTCCACTTTGTCAGATCATGGTATGAGGATTTGGTAGTGTATTATACTGTTGTTAACCTCTCTACCTTGGTCCCCATTCTCTTTACTGTCCTGAATATGAAAGCCAGATAACAACCACTCCAGAAATAAGCATTTCATTTCTTTATTTTTTTACCTATACTGCACATTGCTGCAAATGCATAAAGTTGGCAATTCAAAAATAAAAGTGTAATTACTAATAAATCCATAAAAGCTATATGAATGTTATTCTGATCTGACTACATCTATATATAAACACAGTATATAGTTTTGTATAAGTGCATGTGTACATATAGTACATAGTAATAATTGTATAATGATAATTATCTGTATATGTAAGTACATATTTGTATTTGTATGTATATACTTATGTATGTCATACATTCATAAGGAAGGAAGGAAGAGAGGGAGGGAGGGAGGGAGGAAAGAAGGAAGGAAGGAAAGAAGGAAAAAAGGAAGGACAGTAAAGGAGGAAGGAAGGAAGGAGAGTAAGGGAGGAAGGAAGGAAGAAAGGAATGAGGGAAGAAGGGAAGGAAAGAATCAACATTTGTACCACAGTTATTCCAAGAGTAATACAAATTCCTTCTGAAAACACAACTATTAGAGCATATCCTTTTTTGAATAAGAAGAATCTACTTATTTTTATAAGAAAAAAAGTTAAATTAAAAAAATAAATCTATCTCAAATTTCATCTTATGGACCAATAAGTATCCCCTCACCTTATGAAACATTTGTAAAAACAATTTATAACAGTCTGGAACTGGGAGGGTTTAAGAGGAAAGCACTTTCTTCTTACAGTTCAATTCATTTAGTCAGGAAGACTGCTGGTAGTAATATTCCCTATTCATTAGTACTTACTCTGTAATTTTGGAGGATTGTTAGCATAATCCATCTTGTCCAAATAAGACTCCTTCAAAGGCATTAATTATGTATGTGATATATTTAATCCCTATACTACCTGAAATATGAGGGAGGCCTTCATTTTATTGAGTTATATAACTTTACAAACTAGCTGAATTTTGGTATTATAATTATCACTTCGATGTTTTCTGTTCTTAAATTCTCTGGAAAAAAATTCTTTCTAAAGTTTCAAATGATATCTTAATTACCAAAACAAAGGATCTTTTCATGTACTTTATATTTTTTTAACTCTCAACTACATTTGACACGTCCAACTACCATGTTCTCCCAGACTCTCTCTAATCTGAGATTTCATGACAGTGCCCTCTCTTGTTTCTCACACAAGCCATGCCATAGCTCTCAGTATCTTTGGATGATCATGATCCATATGATAACACTTAATTGTGATTGGACCTGCAAGCTCCTAGGCACTTTTCTCTTTATATATATATATATATATATATATATATATATATATATATATATATATATATATATATATGTAT
>JAJPUD010014229.1:0-10099 GCA_023553655.1 Myrmecobius fasciatus
AAGTATCTATAACATAAATATAGTTCTCAAGAGTTATTTTTTCTTGTTACCTTTTTATGTTTCTCTTGTGTTCTGTGTTTGTAGATCAAATTTTTTGTTCAGTTCTGGTCTTTTCAGTAGAAATAGGTGAAATTCTCCTATATCATTGAATGATCATCTTCTTCCCTGGAAGATAATGCTCATTCTAGCTGGGTAACTTATTCTTGGCTGTAATCCAAGTTCCTTTGCCCTTTGGAATATCTGATTCCAGGTCCTTTGATCCTTCAAAGTAGAAGCTGCTAGGTCGTGTGTGATCCTAATTGTAGCTCCCCGATATTTAAATTGTTTCTTTCTGGCTTCTTGTAATATCTTTTCCTTGGTATGATAGTTCTGGAATTTAGCCACGATATTTCTGGGGGACTTAATTTTTGGGTTTCTTTCAGGAGGTGATCAGTGGATTGTTTCAAGGAGTATTTTGCCTTCTGGGTGTAAAATATCAGGGCAGTTTTCTGTTATGATTTCCTGGAATATAGTGTCCAGGTTCTTTTTTTCATCATGGCTTTCAGGAAGCCCTATAATCCTTAGATTGTCTCTCCTAGATCTATTTTCCAGGTCAGTTGTTTTTCCTAGGAGATATTTCATGTTTTTCTCTATCTTTTCATTTTTTTGTTTTTGTTCAACTGATTCTTGAAGTCTTGATGAGACATTAATTTCCAATTGTTTGATTCTAATTTTTAATGTCTTATTTTCTTCAGTTACTGTTTTTAGTTCGTTTTGCAATTGACCAATTACATTTTTTTTGTTCATTGCATTCTTTTTCCATTTTTTCTATTTTATTTTGCAGTGATCTCATTTCGTTTCCCCATGTTTCTTCTAACTCTCTTTTAAGATTTTTATGCAATCTTCAAAGAAAGCCTTGTGACATGGAGACCAATTTATGTCTCTCTTTGGGGCTTTTTCTGGGGTTGCTTTACCTCTCCCTGCGCTGCAGTCTGGGTTCAGTAGGCCATCCCCTGCCCCATTAAAACAGACCTGTTTTGAGGTTCTTCCAGAGTATCTTCTTCTAGAATCGTGTTGTTCTCCAGATATTGTGGATTTTTTGCTTCAGAATCAGTCTAGAGGCTTCATATTTTGTTGATTTGAGGGGAGGTTAGAGGAGGTTACAGAGAATCCTGTCTGATCTCTGCCACCATGGCTCCACCCCCGGAAGGAATCCCTCTCTTTTAAGATTTCTTTGGGATATAAGCCCAATAGAAACACTGTTGGGTCAGAGGGTAGGGACAGTTTGATAACGTTTTGAGCGTAGTCCCAAATTGCTCTCCAGAATAGCTGGATCTGTTCACAGTTTTCCTACTTCCCCTCCAATATTGGTAATTATTTTTTCATATGATTTTAGCCAATCTGAGAGGTGTGTAGTGGTACCTCAGAGTTGTCTTAATTTGTATTTCTCTGATCAATAGTGATTTGGAACACCTTTCATATGACTAGAAATAGTTTTAATTTCTTGATCTGAAAATTATCTGTTCATATTCTTTGAGCATTTATCAGCTGGATAATAGCTTCAATTCTTATAAATTTGAGTCAATTATATATTTTAGAAATGAGGCCTTTCTCAGAGCCCTTGAATGTAAAAATGTTTTCCCAGTAATCTTGTCTGCATTGTTTGTACAAAAACTTTTTAGCTTAATATAGTCAAAATTATCTTTTTTGTGTTCAATAATGAACTCCAGGCTTTTTGGCCACAAATTCTTTTGTTCTTCTAATATCCTTATAATATTACTCTTCATGTCACAATCATGAACCCATTTTGATCTTATCTTGGTATACGGTGTTAGGTGTGGGTCAATGTTTAGTTTCTGCCATATGAATTTCCAATTTTCACAGAAGTTTTTGTCAAGTAGTGAGTTCTTATCCCAAAAGCTGGGCTCTTTGGGTTTGTCAAACACTATATTACTATAGTCATTGATTATATTGTCCTGTGAACCTAGCCTATTCCACTGAACAACTACTGTGTTTCTTAGCCAGTACCAAATGGTTTTGATGACTGATGCTTTATAATATAGATTTAGGTCTGGCACAGCTAGGCCACTTTCATTTGCATTTTTTTCATTAATTCCCTTGAAATTCTTGACCTTTCCGTTCTTCTAGATAAACTTTGTTATTATTTTTTCTAAATATGTTAAATAATTTCTTGGGAGTTTGATTGGAATGACACTGAATATGTAGATTAATTTAGCTTGAATTGTCATTCTTATTATTTGCTTGGCCTACCCATGAGCATTTGATAATTTTCCAATTGATGAGATCTGAGTTTATTTGTGTGGAAAGTGTTTTGTAATTGTGTTCATATAATTCTTGATTTTGCCATGGCAGATAAACTCCAAAATATCTTACATTATTGAAATTTATTTTAAATGGAATTTCTCTTTGTATCTCTTGCTGTTGGACTTTTTGGTAATATATAAAAATTTTAATGATTTATGCGGATTTATTTTGTATCCTTCAACTTTGCTAAAGTTGTGAATTGTTTTTAGTCATTTTTTAGTTGATTATCTAGGGTTCCCTAAATATACCATCATATCATCTGCAAAGAATGGTAATTTCGTTTCCTCATTACCTACTCTAATTCCTTTAGTTTCTTTTTCTTTCTTATTGTCAAAGCTAACATTTCTAATACAATATTGAATAGTAATGGTGTAGTGGTCAACCTTGTTTTACCCATGATCTTACTGGAAATGATTCAGATTTGTCCCCATTACATGCTTGCTGAACTGAAGAATCTTGAGCCTGTAAAATACAGGCTAATTTACTTTCCTTTTCTAAAGAAAATTAGAATTAAATTAGTTTCCTATTAAGTCATCAACAAAATTATTTGACATCAGGAAAATCTGAGAACTGAAATACTAATTCTTATAAAGAATAAAAAAAAATGTAAAATGATAGCCCAAAATTTGTGGTCTCAGTACCATCAATTTAATTATTAATTGTTAGATTACTTTTTGATTAAATCTTAGATATCCTCTTCACCTGTTATGTTACTGGGTTGATCTTTCATAAGAGTCAGAGACCCTTATTGCTGTTCAAAAAGGACTCTGGCATTCAAGCAGTATTCCACTTAATATTTGTAGAAAAGAGCCTCAAGTTGTTTGGGTTTGTCAAGTCTTGAAAACAACCAAACTTCTGAGTTTCCTTTATTCTTATCCATAATTATCTTTTCCTCAGTAGTAAATTTTTTCTTTGATAAATACAATATGCCCAATATCATATATTTGAGTTTATAATTGTTTTACATCTGTATAGATGTGTGCATATACATATATATATGCACATATAGAGATACATACAAATATAGATATATTTGCATTTACACATGCAAACCTGAATACAGAGTGTCTCAAAATTTTAAGATTTAATAACTTAGAACTGGACTTGGAATTTTGGGACAGTCTGTAAATATACATGTAATTACCTAGAAAAAATTCACTAAATGTTAAATATTTACACTTATAACTAATTTCCTTAGAAATATTTCTCTTTTATAAAGATAAAAAATAAGCACAAGATTTTTCAGTTGGCTCCACTTAAATAAGGAATTTGTGGAATACATCATATAGTCAAGGAATGAAAAGCAATTATAGACCTGAATTGTTTTCTGCAATTACCATAACCTGAGAAAGAGAGAAAGTAAGCAGCAGTGCTCATTTACTTCCATTGATGGCTGCATAGTGAGAATCTTGAAAAAACATAAACTTCATTTACTATTAATTGGAAATACACCTCGCAGGTCTGTCCCTAGTGCGAAGACTTCCAAACCACTGGATTGTTTTGATATTTCCAAGAATGAGTGAGGCTTTTTATGCTAACCCTCTTTCTTTTCCTTTTTCAACTTTAGGAGGTGATGGAAAGACCTGATATTCAATTCTAACTCATCCTCAAATGTATATAACTCCATTAATGCCCAAAGTACCTCAAGACACTTGAGAAAAAACATGTCAACAGTAAGTAGAATAATTAGTTTTCTATTTCCTAGGAACTATATTTAAGCATTAATACTTTTAGAGAATGAATAATTTCTGCAATATTATAAACCTTATTTTTTCTTGCTCTCAAAATGTGCTTATGCATGTACCTATATATTTGCATAACATATGTTCATACATGTGTTTTTTTATGTTTGAGTATCTGGCTACTCTTTGCCTCCTTTCCTAGCTTTACATCTAGGCTGCTCCTACTAAAGTTAATATTCTTCAGGTTTTTTCCAAGAGTCTCTTCTCTTCCTCTATATCATTTTACGTGGTAATCTCCTTAGTTCCTGTGTGCTTTCAAATATGATTTCTATGCTGGAAATTCTTAGATCTACTTATCAATCCCTAACTTCTCTATTGACTTTCAGACTCATATGTCCAACTGCCAATTAAACATTTCCAACTATATGTCTTGTAGACATGTTAAATTCAATATATACAAAACTGAGCTCATTTTTTCTCCACCAAACCCTCCTACCTTCTGAATTTCTTTATTGCCATTGTGGTTACCACCATCTTTCCAGGCACTCAGAATCATAACCTAAGGTTCATCTTCAATTCCCCCTACTCTCTTACCCCTCACATTCTATTATAACACCTTTCATATATCCCCTATGACACTACCATCACACTTAGAAAAAGTCTTTATCACCTTATCCTTGGGATATTACAATAGCCAGCTAGTTGGTTTCCCTTCCACAAGCTCTCCCTTCACCAGTCTGTCCTCTGCTCAGTTGCTATTTTTTTTCTAAATCTTACATATATGACCATGCTCTTATAACCCTACCCCTATTCAGTAAATTCTAGTAACTCCCTGTCACCTCCAAGTTTAAACAAAAAAAATCTTATCTTTGGCCTTTTGAGGTACCTCATGACTTGGAACCCTGTTAACTTTTCCATTTTTTTAGAACTGGAACTTCCAGTTTAGCAAGGACCACTCCCACCCCTCCCCCAACTCCCTGCCCATAATCCTTATACTCTGACATCCAAAGCAGCCAGTGCTGCTTTGCCATTCTTTGTTCAAGGTGTCCATTTTCAGACTATGGACATTTTTCCTGACTATACCCATGAATGAATATTCTCCCCTCCTCATCTTCATCTCCTTTGGCTTTTTTTAAGTCCTAGAGCTTCCTACAAGAAGATCTTCTTAAGTTTCCCTTTAATTCTAGTGCTTTCTTTATGTTGATTGTCTTTTTTATATAGGAGATAATATGTAAATGAATACCTTATCTATCAATTTATCCATTATCTATCCAGTTTGTGTATTGTTGCTTTAGTATTGTTACTTCTCCATTAGACTTTGAGCTCCTTGAGAATTCCTTTCTTTGAATTCCTAATGTTTAATATAGTTCTTGGCACACAGTAGGCCCTTAATCAATTATTTTTAATGAGAAAGAAAAAAAAGAGGGAGGAGGGAGGTGGGGAGAATTTGTTCCCTAATATTCTTTGATTTCACTGAGTGGGGAATTCAACATCAAATTTCTATCAACAGATATGATGATTCAAGTTGAGCCTCATTATTAATTTACCGCTTTACCAAATTTCCTGAGGTACTTAGATGTTAAATCAAACAATATATACACATATAGGGATTCTACTTCTAAACTTATTGATCCACCTTACCAATCCAAGAAATCCATATTCCATAGGAAAGATGATGAATGCATTTATAGTCTCCAAATATTGAATAATCTGATTGAAACTTTGATTGCTTGCCCAGTTCAACATTGTTGTAAACAGAGGAAAGGACAATTATGTCCATATTGATATTTTATATCAAAATTAATGAGTTTTATTGAATTTAATTAAGTCAATACTACTCAGTTCCTCAGTCAAGATTCAACAGGATGGAGCCAAGATGGCAGAGTGAAAACGTGACTCTCTTAGTCTCCTCTGATCTTCTCTCAAATCAACAATAAAATAAGCCTCTGAACTGATCTTCAAGTCAACGAATTCAGAAATACTTGGATACTGCTTGCTGATATCTCTGAAGAACTTCACACCAGGTTTGTCTAACTCAGACAGAGGGATAAAGAGTGGTGTAGGCCGGAAGTGAGGGTGGGACTCAGCTCATTGTGGCAAAAACTCCAAACTCCAAACACCTGGAGTTTATCTGAGGCACTCGGGACACTCTGCCCGGATTGGGGGCAGGTGTTCTGGCAGACTTGCCTTGTGTAAGGAGTAATTCAGACTTAGTCCCAGCCCCCACCTGCCCAACACCTTAAATTAATTAGCCAAATTGCCCAGGGCAAAGAGCTTTAGCCTAGGTTTCTCCAAACCTTAAAGAGATATACATGCTGTCTAAAAAAAAAAATGAAGAAGCAAAAGAGAGCTCTCACCATAGACAGCTTTTATCGAGACAGAGAAGGGCTGACCCCAGATCCTCAGGTTCCTTTAGACAAAACTTCAAAGGATGTTATTAAGGACCATCACTGGTGCCCTTTTCAAAAGGCCTTTCTGGAAGATTGCATACAGAATCCCAAAAGAGAGCTGGAGGATAAATGGGAAAATAAAATGAAGTCAGTGCAAGAAGCTCTCCAAAAGAGACACCAATTTATTGAAAAATAAAATTAGTGAAGTGGAAAAAGAGTGCAATAAACAACTTGGCCAGTTACAAAAGGAGCTTAAAAAGGTAACTGAAGAAAACAACACTTTAAAAATAAGAATTGAAGAAATTCAAGTGAATGACTCAATAAGACTTCAAGAATCAGTCAAACAAAAACAAAAAAAAAGAAAAATTACAAGAAAATATGAAATATCTCCGAGGAAAAACAACTGACTTGGAAAATAGATCTAGGAGAGACAATCTAAGGATTATTAGACTTCCCGAAAGCCATGATGAAAAAAAGAATCTAAACACTATCTTCCAGGAAATCCTGAAAGAAAACTGCCCTGAGATTGTAGAATCAGAAGGCAAAATCACCATTGAAAGAATTCACCGATCACCTCCTGAAAGAGACCCCAAAATTAAAACCCCAAGGAATATCGTGGCTAAATGTCAGGACTATCGCACCAAGAAAAAGATTCTGCTAGCAGCTAGAAAGAAACAATTCAAATACCGAGTATCAATAATTAGAATCACACTATCTGTCAGCCTCCACATTGAAGGATCGAAGGGCCTGGAACCAGATATTCCAGAGGACAAAGGAACTTGGATTACAACCAAGAATAACCTATCCAGCTAGAATGAGCATTATCCTCCAGGGAAGAAGATGCTCATTCAATGATATAGGTGAATTTCACCTATTTCTAATGAAAAGACCAGATCTGAACAAAAAATTTGACATCCAAACACAGAACTCAAGGGATGCATAAAAAAGTAAAAAGGAAAGGACTCTTGAGAACTTTATTTCTACTAGGGGGATACTTAAAGTTTGGGGGTATAATTAACTAAATCTTTGATAATATGAAAAAGAGAACTAGAGGGGGAAAGGTTGTCATACTAGGGAAAAGAGGGGAAAAGTGGTAAAATATATAAAAAAAGGAGGTAAAAACAAGGTAAAAGCTCTTGAAGAGGCAAAGAAAACCTAATATAATTCAGAGAAAGAAGGGAGGGAGATGAGCATTGTGTAAATCTTACTCTCATCAGGTTGGGCTCTAAAAGTGTATATCAGACACTTGATTTCACATAGAAACTTGTCTGTTGCTAGAGGGAAGTGGGAGGGAAAGGAGGAAAAGAAAGGGATAAACCAATAGAACGGAAAATAGAAGAAACGGGAAAGGAGTAAAAAACAGGGGGAGGGGAACTAAAGGGTGGAGTATTGTTTGGGGGAGGGGGTCATCAAAAGCAAAGTACTGAGGAGGGGGGAAGGGAGAAAGGGGAAAGGAAAGGGGACAACAAAACTTGGGTAAATAAGATGGCAGGAAATAAAGAATCAGTTATTCTAACTGTGAATGTGAATGGGATGAACTCTCCCATAAAGCGGAAGTGGATATCAGACTGGATTGAAAACCAGAATCCCACAGTATGTTGTCTACAAGAAACACATTTAAAACATAGTGACACATATAGGATGAAGGTAAAAGGGTGGAGCAGAATTTATTATGCTTCAGGTGAACAAAAAAAAGCAGGGGAAGCAATCTTTATCTCAGATCAAGTAAAAGCCAAGATAGATCTAATCAAAAGAGATAAGGAAGGAAACTATATTTTATTAAAGGGTACCATAGATAACGTAGCAATATCAATACTAAATATATATTCACCAAGTGCAATAGCATCCAAATTCCTAGGGGAGAAATTAAGAGAGATGCAAGAAGAAATAGATAGCCAAACGATACTAGTGGGGGATCTCAACCTTGCTCTCTCAGAATTAGATAAATAAAACCACAAAATAAACAAGAAAGAAACTAGGGAGATAAACCAATTGTTAGAAAAATTAAGTATGATAGATCTATGGAGAAAGTTGAATGGAGACAGTAGGGAGTTTACTTTTTTCTCAACAGCCCATGGAACCTATACAAAAATTGACCATGTGTTAGGGCATAAAAACCTCAAAATCAAACACAGAAAGGCAGAAATATTAAATGCATCCTTTTCAGATCATGATGCAATAAAAATCACATGCAATATAAGTCCAGGAGAAAATAAACCAAAAGTTAATTGGAAATTAAATAATCTAATTCTGAAGAATGAATGGGTGAAAGAGCAAATCATAGACACAATCAATAATTTCATTCAGGAGAATGACAATAAGGAGACAACATACCAAAATTTGTGGGATACGGCCAAAGCGGTTATAAGGGGCAATTTTTTAATCTCTAGATGCTTACTTGCATAACATAAAGAAAGAAAACATCAATGAATTGGGCTTATTATTTAAAAAAATTAGAAAAAGAACAAATTAAAAACCCTCAATTAAATACCAAATTGGAGAATTCTAAAAATAAAAGGAGAAATTAATAAAATTGAAAATAAGAAAACTATTGAATTAATAAATAAAACTAAGAGTTGGTTCTATGAAAAAACCAGCAAAATAGATAAGCCTTTAGTTAATTTGATCAGAAAAAGGAAAGAGGAAAATCAAATTGTTAGTCTCAAGAATGATAAGGGAGAACTTTCCTCCAATGAAGAGGAAATTAGAGCAATAATTAGGAGTTACTTTGCCCAACTTTATGCCAGTAAGTTTCATAATCTAAATGAAATGGAGGAATATCTACAAAAATATAGATTGCCCAGGTTAACAGAAGAGGATATAAATTATTTAAATAGCCCCATATCAGAAAAAGATATAGAACAAGCTATTAACCAACTCCCTAAGAAAAAATCTCCAGGGCCAAATGGATTTACATGTGAATTCTACCAAACATTCAAAGAACAATTAATTCCAATACTACACAAACTATTTGAAAAAATAGGGACAGAAGGTATACTGCCAGTATCCTTCTATGAGACTGATATGGTGCTGATAGCTAAACCAGGTAGGGTGAAAACAGAGAAAGAAAACTATAGACCAATTTCCCTAATGAATATTGATGCAAAAATTTTAAATAAGATATTAGCAATGAGATTACAGAAAGTCATCCCCAGGATAGTACACTATGACCAAGTAGGATTTATACCAGGGATGCAGGGCTGGTTCAATATTAGGAAAACTATCAGCATAATTAATTATATTAATAACCAAACTAACAAAAACCATATGATTATCTCAATAGATGCAGAAAAAGCCTTTGATAAAATCCAACACCCTTTCCTATTAAAAACACTAGAGAGTATAGGAATAAATGGGCTTTTCCTTAAAATGATCAGTAGCATCTATTTAAAACCATCAGCAAGCATCATATGTAATGGAGACAAACTAAAACCATTCCCAATAAGATCAGGAGTGAAACAAGGCTGCCCACTGTCACCATTACTATTTAATATTGTATTAGAAATGTTAGCTTTAGCAATAAGAGAAGAAAAAGAGATAAAAGGAATCAGAGTAGGTAATGAAGAAACCAAATTATCACTCTTTGCAGATGACATGATGGTATACTTAGAGAACCCTAGAGACTCAACTAAAAAACTACTAGAAACAATTCACAACTTTAGCAAAGTGGCAGGATTCAAAATTAATCCACATAAATCATCAGCATTTTTATATATTACCAAC
>JAJPUD010014229.1:10499-41334 GCA_023553655.1 Myrmecobius fasciatus
CTGCCAGAATCCTTCTATGAGACCGATATGGTGCTGATAGCTAAACCAGGTAGGGTGAAAACAGAGAAAGAAAACTATAGACCAATTTCCCTAATGAATATTGATGCAAAAATTTTAAATAAGATATTAGCAATGAGATTACAGAAAGTCATCCCCAGGATAGTACACTATGACCAAGTAGGATTTATACCAGGGATGCAGGGCTTCTTCAATATTAGGAAAACTATCAGCATAATTAATTATATTAATAACCAAATTAACAAAAACCATATGATTATCTCAATAGATGCAGAAAAAGCCTTTGATAAAATCCAACACCCTTTCCTATTAAAAACACTAGAGAGTGTAGGAATAAATGGGCTTTTCCTTAAAATGATCAGTAGCATCTATTTAAAACCATCAGCAAACATCATATGTAATGGAGACAAACTAAAACCATTCCCAAAAAGATCAGGAGTGAAACAAGCCTGCCCACTGTCACCATTACTATTTAATATTGTATTAGAAATGTTAGCTTTGGCAATAAGAGAAGAAAAAGAGATAAAAGGAATAAGAGTAGGTAATGAGGAAACCAAATTATCACTCTTTGCAGATGACATGATGGTATACTTAGAGAACCCTAGAGACTCAACTAAAAAACTACTAGAAACAATTCACAACTTTAGCAAAGTGGCAGGATTCAAAATTAATCCACATAAATCATCAGCATTTTTATATATTACCAACAAAGTTTAGCAGCAAGAGATACAAAAAAAAATCCTTTCCAAATAACAGATGATAGGATAAAATATTTGGGAATCTATCTGCCAAGGAAAAGTCAGAAACTATACAAAGTAAACTACCAAAAAACTTTTTACACAAATAAGATCAGACCTAATCAATTGGAAAAATATTAAGTGCTCATGGGTAGGTAGAGCGAACATAATACAAATGAAAATACTAACCAAACTAATCTACTTATTTAGTGCCATACCAATCAAACTTCCAAGAAATTATTTTACAGATCTAGAAAAAAATAGTAGCAAAGTTCATTTGGAAGAACAAAAGGTCAAGGATTTCAAGCGGATTAATGAAAAAAAAAGGCAGATGAAGGTGGCCTTGCTGTACCATATCTAAAACTATATTATAAAGCAGTGGTCATCAAAACCATTTGGTACTGGCTAAGGAATAGAGCAGTCGATCAGTGGCACAGGATAGGTTATCAGGACAATCTAGGCAATAACCTTAACAATTTAGTGTTTGATAAACCCAAAGACCCCAGCTTTTGGGAGAAGTACTCTCTACTCAGCAAAAACTGCTGGGAAAATTGGAAACTAGTGTGGAAGAAATTAAAGTTTGACCCATAGCTAACACCACATACCAAGAAAAGACCTAAATGGGTTCATGATCAGGATATAAAGAGTGATTTTGTAAACAAATTAGAGGAACGTAATATAGTTTGCCTCTCAGACCTGTGGAGATGGAATAAATTTATGTCCAAAGAAGATCTGGAACTCCTAATTGAACACCAGATGGATAATTTTAATTATATTAAGTTAAAAAGTTTCTGTACAAGTAAAACTAATGCAGACAAGATTAGGAGGGAAGCATCAAATTGGGAAATCATCTTTACATTTAATGTTTCTGATAAAGGCCTCATTTCTAAAATATATAGAGAATTGTCTCATATATATAAGAATTCAAGCCACTCTTCAATAGATAAGTGGTCAAGGGATATGAACAGACAATTTTCAGATGATGCAATTAAAACCATCTCTAGTCATATGAAAAGGTGTTCCAAATCACTATTGATCAGAGAAATGCAAATTAAGACAACTCTGAGGTACCACTATACACCTGTCAGATTGGCTAAAATGACAGGAAAAGGTAAAGATAAATGTTGGAGGGGATGTGGGAAGACTGGGACAATGATGTTGTTGGTGGAACTGTGAACAGATCCAGCCATTCTGGAGAGCAATTTGGAACTATGCTCAAAAAGCTATCAAACTGTGCATACCCTTTGACCCAGCAGTGTTCTACTGGGCCTATATCCCAAAGAGATCTTAGAGGAGGGAAAGGGACCCACATGTGCAAGAATGTTTGTGGCAGCCCTTTTTGTAGTGGCTAGAAACTGGAAACTGAAGGGATGCCCGTCAGTTGGAGAGTGGCTGAATAAATTATGGTATATGAATGTTATGGAATATTATTGCTCTGTATGAAACGACCAGCAGGACGATTTCAGAGAGGCCTGGAGAGACTTGCATGAACTGATACTGAGTGAAATGAGCAGAACCAGGAGATCATTATACACGGCAACAACAATACTATATGATGATCAATTCTGATGGACATGGCTCTCTGCAACAAAGAATTGTCTCAAACCAGTTCCAATTGTTCACTGAAGAAAACCATATATACCCAGAGAGAGGGATATGAAATATGGACCACAACGTAACATTTTCATGATCTCTATTGATATTTGTTTGCATTGTGTTGCCTTTCTCTGATTTTCTTTTTTTTTCTTGTAGATAGGAGTTTTCTTGCATAACTTGTCAAGTATTTCAACATTATTAACATGTCGTGGACCTCCTGCCATCTAGGGGAGGGGAGGGGACTGGGGGTTAAATTTGTAATGGAAAGCTTTGTAAAGATCAATGCTGGGGAACTACCCATACATATGTTATACAAATAAAAAACTTTAATAAAAAATAGAAAGAAAAAAAAAGATTCAACAGGATTCATCCTCAGACATCAAGAAGTAAGCATGTGTTGAAACAAGGAGGAAAAGAAGGAGGAGGAGGAGGAAGAGGAGGAGAACAAGGAGAAGGAGGGACAAGAAGAAGGAGGAAGAGGAGAAGGAGGAACAGGAGGAGAAGGAAGAGGATGGAGGAGGAGGAGGAGGAGGAGGAGGAGGAGAAAGAAAAAGAAGTAAGAAGAAGCTGAATACTTTAGCTTTTATTTAAATGATATGTTCAATCTCTTTTTTTTCTATATCTTTGAATCACATATCCACAACAATCAGCATGCATTATTGTTTCTTGAGAAATACTAGGCCAAAGTTTTCTCTTCTAACTTCAACTCTCATTTGTCCACATTGAAGATATGCCACTGTTTTTAAAAATACAGATCAAGGCAATAAGCATTTATTATGTATTTATTTTGTGCCAGGCACTGAGCTAAGTTCTGGGAATTCAAATATAATTAAAAAGAAGTGCAATACCTGTCCTGAAGAAACTTATATTCTAAGGAAAAACACCACATAAAGTAGAAGTAAAAGTGATAGGAGTGGTGTCCAAGGGATTATCTGAAATCCAGAAAGTCAGAAACAGATTTAGAAAGGAAAGAAATGGAGCCCATCTTGGGCCTCTCCTCAAAATGGATACCTAGAAAGCATTCACCAATGGGAGAAGACCTACATATCAGAGAGATATTCTATCTTTACAAGGCTCCAGGCACTGAGGGAAGTTCCAGGGTTAAATGACAGCTAAGCCAAATGTTGTTATTATATAAATTGTTCTCACAGTTCTCACATCATTCTGAATTGTGCATATTTCTTTTAAATTGGGAACAGAAATAGAAGGGAGAACAATCCTGGTTAGTTTTAAAATTTCATTAAAATTAAATTTATTAGTTATGATTTAATGACCTTTTCACATTTTCATCTGTTCCTTGATCCTTTCATTAATTTCTCCTGAGAAGTAGTTATCAATCCCTTTCCCCTTCCATCAGATCAGTACTTTACTTTTCATTTTTCTCATATACTGTTCAAGTATTTTGCATTATGCCTATTTTTTTCAAGCAGAGGCTAAATGACCACTTGACAGATTCATTATAGTGAGGCTTTATTTTGCGTAAGGACTGAATGACATTGCTTCTGTGGTTCCCTCCAATCCAAATCCACTGATCCTTTGGTTCTATTTTTTTATGTTATGCTATATCCCAGAACATGAGGCTAGGTACTATACCTTCAGCTAGACTCTACACATAGAAACTGTTCAGTAAGTGTTTGTTGAAATTAAAGTTAGATCAATTTAGTTTTGGTTTTTGCATAATGGCAACAATCTATTAAAATTAACTTTTGATTTAGTCAAACTACTTTTCCTTCCTATATCTTCTAAATTATTGAGTTCATCACAGTTTAATTTATACTAGAGATGAATATTCTGAGAAAACAGAAAACTCATTTATATTTCGTTAGTTATCCTTAATAGACACAGCTCTTTAAAGAAATATTTCTTTTAGTTAAAATTTGTTCATTATATTTTACCTACTTAAATGTTTATGGTTGTATCCTCCTCTCCTGAACAAGAATGGTGTAACATTTAAGCTCTTATGCTATATCATTATTCATACCATGAGTATCCTCTAGCAGATTCATTAAAATTGGTCAATAATAAATGCAATAATTTCTATTTTATCCAATGGTATTATATGAAATAATAGAAAGAATTTAAGCTCCTTGAAGATAAGATTTTTTCCATTTGTGTTGGTTATATCAAATCTAGGAACACTGACAGGAAGTCAGGGATTCATAACATTTAAAAGAAGTTGAATTAACCATCCACATAGAAATAATAATATCTAAAATTTGTAGTGATATTATATTCTAGACATTGCACTAAGTATTCCACAATTAATAGCTCACTTGATCCTTACAAAAACATTTTATTATTATTGCTATTTTACAGAGGAGAAAACTGAGACAAGTAAATATTAAGTGACTTGTCACACAGCTAGTAAGTGGCTGAGTATAGATATGCATTTACCTCTTCTAAACTCTATCCACTGAGCCACTTAGATGTCCCAGCAAAATAGATGAAGAAAGCCTATTTCCCAGAATATGACAAATAGTTTATAGAATTATAGATGACAAGATTACAAATTTAGAACTGGAAGTGACCTGAAAGTTACCTGTTGTGCCTCAATATGCCAGTCCCCAAAGAACTGAAAAAAATCTGATATAAAAAAGTATTGTAGTAGGTAAGAGCAGTACCATGTTAGCAGTGAGGAATATCAAAGAAAAAATAGGAACAAAATGTATCATCAAGTAAATTATGATAAGAGGAGATGAGATAGTCATAAGGCAAATATAAAGGGTGGCAGATACTGTTTCACTGCACTTTCACATATCAGCAAAAATTGAAGAATGTTTCCAGCATATAACTATGGTAAATTTATATTCTATATGAAAACCAGTTTATGCCTTTCAGTTTGAGCAACATTTTGAATGTTTTTAGAAGTTCATGAATGTGTCTTTTTAATATTTCTGAGCCTTTGAAAGGAGGAAAGAAGGAAGAAGTGATACATCTCACAGATATCTTATATGCATATAGGATTCTACCCAATACATTAATTTGAACTCCTTTATTTTCTAGCATGGTGAAATTGGAGAAATACCCATTTGAAAATAAGATGAAATTTTTAAAGTACAAACTAGAAAAACTGTAATTCAATAGCTAATGGGATAGAATAATAAGTGGTTGGAATAGAACTCATTAATTGACTATGTTTGGGAAAAGGGGCAAAGTCAAAAATAATCAAAACATGGCAGAAATAAGGACTAACATTATTAGTGAAAAAATAAAATCATAATGTTTAGGGAAGAAAATAACACTCACTTTTGAATATGTCAAATTCTAGTAGAACACTTAAGTGAAGATGTATTGCAAAAAGTAGGAGATGTGATTCAAAGAATAGTCTTTAAGTTTATGAATTTATGATTCAGACATATGGATTTATGGGGAGTTTATTATTTCATCCTATGTATAAAAGGGAGCCACTGGAGTTAATGGAGTAGGGGGATGAAATAGTCAAACCTACATTTTATAAAAAACACTTTATTAGTCAAATGAAAAAGAAACATAAGTTAAGAAAATTAGTCAGAAAACTTTTGCAGTAATCCAGGGTACAGTTAATGAGGGCCTTTACTAATGCACTGATTATCTATAAATAGGAAAGAGAGATCATATATATATATATATATATATATATATATATATGTATATGCACATATACATATACATACACACACACAAATAAAATACCAAAAGAATATGTGACAGATATAAAAGACGACAATATAAATTAGAGTAACAAGGAAGAAGTTATCTTTTGCAATTGGAGATGACTTACTTCATAAGTAAACAAGAGATAGAAAATATTTGAAAAGATAAAATGAATGATTTTGGTTACTAAAAGTTTTTGTACAATTAAAATTAATGCAACTAATATTATTAGAAGGGAAATCATTAACTGAGAAAAAATTTAAACAATTTTCTCTAATAAAGGTTTCATCTCCAAGATATATAAATAATTGATTCCAATTTATTATAATAAGAGCAATTCTCCAGTTGACAAGTGTTAAAACAGGAAATCATGAGAGTGTGCTTCAGTTGAGGAATGACTGAACAAATTATGGCATATAAATGTAGTGGGATGTTATTATGAAATAAGAGATGATGAAAAAGGCATAATTTCAGAAAAACCTTGGAAGATTTATATGAACTGGTGAATAGTGAAATTAGTGAAACCTTGAAAACAACAATTTATGCAAAAACATCAACACTGGCAAGAGAAACATGATTCAAGAGGATCAATGATGAGATATGCTACCCATATCTTAATAAAGAGGTAAGTCACACAAGTTGTATAAGGACATATATTATTGTACTTAACCTAAGTGGGAAATGAACCATTTCTTCCTGGTTCAGTGTCTAATCCTCTTCATGTGGGGCTTTGTCTTGGGGTAAAGATTTGTGCCTTTTCTTTAACAAGGAGTTGAAATCCCCATCCCATCCTCCATAAGACTAAAGAAAATCCTCCAATAGGATTATCTGTATTATATGTTTATGACTGAGCTCTTCCATTCAATCAGTTATACAATCCTCTAATTATAATACCATCTAACTCCTTCAGTCTATATTTTCCATATTTTCTGAAGTTCAGAATGAAGGTCAGGCATAGAGAAAGACAATTGAATGTAATCTGCATAAAAGTTAGAGTTGAAGCATAACCTGACCACCTGCTACCTTTCCACTGTTCTTAAGCTTTACTCCCTTATGTCTACTTTTGCATCCAGTGCTACCAGATTTCCTGCTGTTTACTCTAACACACTCCATCTCTAAATATAAAGTATTTTCTCTGATCCTGTACCTGGAACTTGTTCTTTCCTTTGCTTGACTTACTGACTTTCCTGGCTTCCTTTAAGTTCCAACTAAAGTCCTTTCTTTTATTGAAAGCTTCACCTGACCCCTATTAATTCAAAAGCCTTTTCTTTGTCTATTATTATCCATTCATCTTGTAAATAACTTGTATTTTGTGTGTGTGCATACATATTTGTCTATGTCTAGGCACACATACACACACACACACACACACACAAACACACATTTGCATGTTGTCTCCCTCATTCTGTTGTAAGCTACTTGAGGATAGGGAATCTTTTTTGACTCTTTTTGTATCCCTGGTTCTTAGCACAGTGCCTGACCCTTAATAAATGTTAATTGATTGATTGAGAAAATGAAGTGGGACCAGAAGAGATAAAGTAAAAGAAGTGCTAAAGGGAATATTTAAGGAGACATGAAGAGAAATAAGAGAGTATAGTGTCTCTACTAGTATGAAATACTGAAGAAAAGTCAAGATGGGATATGGGAGATAAGAGATTAAGAGGCATATAGGATGTGAGCCTGAGGGAATGGGAGGATGGTATAGTAATAGGGAAAGTAGGAGGTCCAGAGTTCTTAAGGGGAAACAAAATGATTTCTATTTTGGATATATTGAGTTTAACATATCTACTGGACATCCAGATTAAGGTTTATGAAAGGCAATTGAAATTGGAGATTAGCAAAAAGAAGAATAGATACATTTGAGAATGAGAGGAGAGAAGAGGCAGTTCAGGCAAGTGGACTCATTTTTTCTTTAAACTATGAGGCAAAGTTCTCAACTGAGGATGTTGGAGGAAGGAGAACCATGGGAGATTTTAAGGGTGATGAAGAGTTGTTGTGGATGGTGATCCCACTGTATCCTGAGTGAGTTGCTAAGAGAGCTTAATACTGCCATTAGGTAGTACCTCTCTTAATCTCTTATCCCCCATATCCCATCTGTTGTCAAAACCTGTCAATTTCACCTTTGCAACATCTCTGGAATATGTTCCTTTCTTCTCTGATACTGCCATCACTCTGATGCAGGTTCTCATCACCTCACACCTGGGTTATTGCACACTCAGTGGGCCTGCGTGCCTCAAGTCTTTTCTTGCTCCAATCCATTCTCTACTTAGTCCCTTACATGATTTTCCTATGGTATAGGTCCAATCATGCCATCCCCCTACCCAATAAATTTCATTGGCTCCCTGCTGCCTCTAGTAACATTCAAAGTCCTTCATAATCTTCCTCCCTTTTACCTTTCTAGTGTTCTTCAGTGTTTTTGTCTTCAACATGGGCTCTTCAATCCAGTGATACTAGCCTCCACGAACAATTCCATGAACAAGAAAATTCATATCTCAGCTTCAGGCATTTTTTTTCTGGCTGTCCTCCTTACCTAATTTACTCTACTTCAGATTCTTGCTACTGAGTTCCCTACCTCTCATCAAGTTCTAACTGAATCCCATAATAGTCTTTTTTGCATATAGGTCCTTCTCTCTAGATTAATTTATTTTCTTTTTTTTAATTAAAGCTTTTTATTCACAAAACATATGCATGGGTAATTTTTCAACATTGTTGACATATCTCAGAAAGAGTGGCTAGTGAAGAGGAGATGGTCTGAGAGAGAATTGAGGGATTTGTGAGATTGAAAGTTATGGTACAGATGAAGAATAGGATTAGATAAATGAAGGCAGACTCTGAAAAAACTATAGATTGTGGTCATGTAAGGGGATTTAAAAATTCTTGAAATAGAGGTGCTACATTTATGGTCAAGATCAAGGAAAATGGCATCTTTGTGTGTGGCTGAAATTGGGTGACTTGAGAGGTGAATTGCTTAAAGAATTCATTGGGGTTTTTAGGGAGAGACAATATGTATAAGGTATAGAATCAGAAAGGAGAGAAAAGTTGTAAGCCATGTATTGAACTCATTGAGGAAAGAAAGAAATGACTTATGACATCTGTAGACAATAACTACCAGGATTTTGATTGGGTGGTAGATAATAGCAAAAATAGGAAGAGAGATTACAAAGTGATAGAGAAAGGGGATCACCTGGAAGTGGCAATGGGGAGTGAGGACTTTTTCAAAACCCCTATCTAGAATGATCTATGGAGAATGATTGATAATGAAGGTTGTAAAGAGTGGCCAGGACAGAAATATTACATATGTCTCTCTGTGTGGATATAAGCTCTATTTCCCCTAGACCTTAATAGTTACTCTTCATTCTAATTCATTTCATTATTACTTTTTTTTTTTTTTTTTTTTTTTTGCTAAGGTAATCGGGGTTAAGTGACTTGCCCAGGGTCACATAGCTAGGAAATGTTGTCTGAGGATAGATTTGAACTCAGATCTTCCTGACTTCAGGGCTGGTGCTCTATTCACTGCACCACCTAGCTGCCCCTCGTTGTTACTCTCAAAGGCTCCTCTTGCCTCTGAAGTACAGATGCTATTGGGAAATTGAGGTCTGGAATCAGAGAAGTTCAATTCACATGCTGGACTTTTAATTCATTATAGAAAAGAAAAATCACTTTCAGTACATGCTCACAAAGAACAGTATGACTGTTGATATGTTTCCTGGTTATTAAACTCTGAAGTGTACATTATGCAACTGAACTAGGTAATAATAAAAAGAGAAAAGACCACTGGAATTCATCCTAAATATATCAGACTCCAAATGTTATTGTTAACTCAGATTCAGAGGATAAGAAAAGATCAGTTAAAGTTATAGTGTGGCAATTTGTAATGGGTGATGATAAAGAGTTAAAACAGATAATATAAATAAAAAGTAATTGCATTGGTTGGTGAAAAGAATGACTTTTTATTGTTTCCTGAAGGTTCCCCAAAGATCCATTTGTAGCTTTTAATTGTGGATGAGCATGAGTATTCCCCAAAGTGACTGGGAAACTATCATTTTCCTCACGAGGAGCAATTCTGGATCTCTTAAGCTATTGTTCATTGTTTCCAAATAAAGCTTTTTTTAATCTATTAATTTTATCTGTTTTTTTGCCTGTTAATATACTGAACTATCTTCAACTGGTTCATAGAACAAAAGAGGCCTAGAAGACCCAGACTTCAACATTAAAATATGTGAGCCTGATATATTAAGAATTTAGAAAACAACAGTTGGCAAAATTAAATTTGAATGAAAATTTATTCAAAATTACACTTTAATTATTTAAAATTAATTTCCTATTTATAATATTCCTTAAATATTAGGATGTAATTTATTCAATTCCTGATTATTAGTATTAATAACATTAGTCTAGCATTATTGAACATTTTATTTTTCATTGTTGTTTGTAAATCATTGAACACACAATTTTGACACTTGATAATTCATGCAAGGCCCATTAAAAGGCCCCTTCTGCAGTATGGCAACATTATGTAGTCATGATACATTTGAAATGAAGGAAAATAAGGAACTTAATTTATAATTTCTTTTAGTTGTATTCTCATGTACGAGATAGTTTGTGCACTATCTAAAACCATATTTATCTAAAACCATAGCTCATGAATTCTTATCAATGTGTTTCCTTTTTCTAGTCAATCAAAAGGTTCAAATCAGAAGGATTTCATTAAAGATCCTAAGAAAAATAGTCTGGCAAACGAGACCATGTGAAGAATTTCACTATTTACAAATGTAGCCCCCATAGCCCTCAAAAAGCTATATACATTCCAAGGTATTTTTAAGTTGGAATGCATTCAAATCCATAGCTCATGAACTCCAGAGATGTTTTCCTCTTATCAGACAGAAGCAAAAATCCCTAGATCAAAAAAAAAGACATTTAATTAAACAGAATTGTTGAGTAAACAAGATCAAAATCCCTTAAAACTCATGAAGACACACTGTCCCAACGTTTCTCATATCAACAATTGGAGAGAGAACACACATTGGAAAAATGATATGCTCAGAGAACTCCTTCCCAAGAGCAAATTTCATGTCAATCTCCTTAACTGCCCTCCACTGGCTCTTTACTGAACTGCTATCACCATCTGCTGGTTCTCTATTGAAATGCAAATACTAAGCAGTTCTTTTACAGAAATTCATACCAGTCTTTTTTTATATTTTTTTTATTGAAGCTTTTTATTTTCAAAATATATGCAAGGATAATTTTTCAATTGTGACCCTTGCAAAAACTTATGTTCCAAGTTTTCCCTCTTTTCCCTCTACCCCCTCCCCTAGACAGCAAGTAATTCAATATATGTTAAACATGGCAATATATATATATATACACATAAATATATATATATAAATCCAATATAGACATACACATTTATGTAATTATCATGCTACACAAGAAAAATTAGATCAAAAAGGGAAAAATGAGAAAAAAATAAAATTCAAGCAAACAGCAACAAAAGAAGTGAAAATGTTATGTTGTGATTCATACTCAGTTCTCACAGTCCTCTTGCAGGGTATAGATATACAAATCTTTAAGTGTAATCTGCTGAGTATTTCAATTCTTTGATGAGTCAGACTTATAATCATCCCCAGGCAGTAGAAAAGAAAATTACTTTTAGATCAAATATCTAAGCTCTTTGGTTCCCATATTAAGAACTCCCTCAATTCAGATTGGTGTTTGGGTTAGGTTAGTAATTCTTTCTAAATTCCCTCATGTTTTATTGCTATGTAAATTATTTAGAACTCAATTAACCAAGATTAGAGGAAGTGAATTGAAAATGGTGATCTTTGTTCCTGCCACTGAAGGAATTAGTCATCTTTTACTAGAAACTTAGTCTGTGTCAAATAGTTCCCTATAATAATGTATACACCTAGCTGTTTTAGACCTTATTTGACATTGACTATTAGGGGCTCACTGATTAAATTATCATAGTTATATTTATCAAAGAATCTTGTACAACCTTGTCATATTCATGTTACTGTAAATAGAGAACTAGTTTTGGAAAAAGGAATATCTGAGTTTAAACTCTTCCTCACTTTCCCCATTAATAAAGTGGACCTCACAGCTGTGAGAATCTAATGAAATAGCATATATAAAGTGCTTTATTATTTAAATACTAGCTATTATATTCATAAGAAAAATTTATTTAAATAGTCTTAACAGCTATACTCTACTGAGCCAAATGCTGATTGAATAATCAACAACAATAAATTTAGCAGAATCTTGTGTTTTCTGTGTCTTTAAATTGGGCATAAATAAAGGCTGAAAATCTATATTTGAAAATATGATTATGACATTTTTTATTAAGAAAAATCTGAGAGAACATGTTTTTTACTTTCATAAACACTATATAGAAAAGATAGCACTATACAGAAAGAGAGCACTCTATATATATGTTATGTGCATATGCATAGTAGCATAGTGCTTGGCACACAGTTGGTACTTAATAAATGCTTATTGATTGAAGGGAAGTTAGATCTTCTCCTAACTAACTTCTCCTAACTAGAATGGCCAATATATGAATCAAGGGTATTTGATGAAATGAGAAAAGAAAGAGGCAGAATTTCATAGACAGTTTTATAAAACAGATATCTTTATAGTTACACAATTGACTGAGAATTATAATAAATATAGGATTTTTCTATTTTTATTGCCTTTCAAATACAAAACAAACTCAATAGGGTAAAGACAGGTTCCTCTCTAATAAGATGCTTCATATGCCAATGCTAATTTAATACATTTCTTTATAGATATAACTGCAAAGGTAGATTTGTTCAATGATCCTTTCATTATAGATGTTAATGGTAAGCACAGAATAGGAAGACATCTAGTCGCCAATGGTCTTCACCAAGGCCATGGAGGACACCCCATATAACTTTTAATTGGAAAGAGAATTTCTACTAGTTGATCAAGTTCTTCAACTCCTTCCTATTTATAGATGACATTTTGGTTATATATTAATCCCCACAATACTCTGCAATAAGACACAAAAATTCAGTCTAATTAGTCCATTAGTATATTACAATTGACTTGGAAAAATTCTGAAGATAGACATTGAGTTCAACACATAATTGACTACAAAAAGCTGAATAAAGCACTTAGAACTTACTATATGCTAAACACTAGGGATAGAAATATAAAAGTAAGACATTTCCTGCTCTCAAAAAAGCTCACATTCAAATGGAGGAAACAATATATATGACAGGTTTTAGATGCAAGCCAAATGAAAAAGTTTTATGGCACTTCAAACACATCAACAAAACAGATGTTTATGCTTCTTTAATGTCATTTCTGTTGATAAAATTCTATTTATTTCTTAACTTGAATATTTTGCCAGAGCCAAGGACTTTGATGACAAGAGCTTTCTTTAATGGATTGTCAGTATCTGTGTAGCTATATAATATAGCTTTAAAACACCTATAAAAGTTGCCAGACTATCTCCATAAGGGTTGCTTTCCAGGATGATTGCTTCAGACTAGAAGTATTGCTATTTCCAAGAATTAAGATTCTTGGTCTTGGAATTTGGGGCTATCATCATCGTCATCTTAAGGAGCTGGTGGTCAAGACAGTGAGGATAGTTTGACTTGTTTGGCACAAGCTGCTTTATGTCTCCATCAAGATGCCTTGCAACTTCAGCTAAGTTGGCTTGCCTGCTCTGTGGGGGTTGGGGTTGGGGTTGGGGTGGGGAGAGCAATTAGTTTACAACTGATAGTGATGGCTGGGGGAAGAGAGTAGGTTTGATTAAATTTAGGAAGTTTTTCAGAGTTTTCGAGGATCCTATATACCCCCTGCCATCAATGCACATTCTTTTTATCATATGTGTGGGTTTTCAATAATTCTCTATGAAATAGACAGATCCAACCCTTCCCCTCTTTAGGTCAAGGAACTTAGGAATTCCTTAATGGTATTTGCTCAGTAAGGGTCCCAGGAATGTTTACCTCACAAGGAGCCTAGGAATTTCCTGATAGTATTTACTCAATCAGGGTCCAAGGATTGTTTACCTCACACAATGAGGGAAATGGGTTTAATCCACAGTATGTTTCCCCAAACTTAATAAGAGAAGTATTCTATTCCACAAAGATAGTTTGCTCTGATCCAGGTGTATTGACCCAGATGATGTATCAGTATTTTACAATGTATACCTCAAATCCTGTTACTTCTTCATTATATTAGTAAGAAATCAATGTTTAACTTCAAAATTATGGGGGGGAAGTGATCAGTGCTCTTAAAAACTTGTGGCCTTCCAGGCTCGGGACTGAATCCTTCTAGCTCGTCTGGGGGTTCAGTCGCCGGGCCCGGCAAATAAACGCTCTCTAAAATTTCAATTACTCATGACTGTCCAGTGATTTTTCACCGTGGATATCTCATCTAAACTACTAAACTTGGAATACTGTCTCCAAAGAATAAAAATGATTAGTCATACAAAAAAGCAATAGAAAAGTACATTGTGTGGACAGAGAAGGAAATAGACAAAGAATAAAAGAAAAACAATACAAGGATTGGAAAGCTCACAAAATTTTGGGTAGATTTTCTATGGGACATTAGTGGAAGAATATAATTAACAACCCTATAGGAAGATATAGAAGGGATGCATCATAACCTGTATTAGGAGAGGATCTACCCATGATGAGATCACAAAGTCTACTGAAATATTGAATCATATAGATTGTGTCCATATAAGTTTAATTATAATAGAATATAGCTATTATCTAACATTATGGCTTAATCAAATGGCAAAAATGATACAAAACTATATATTGATATATATATATATACATACATACATGTATATATATACATATATATATATATATATATATATATATATATATATAAGTAGATATCCATAGATGCCCCAAGTAAGAGATTTTATATAGATTATCATACTAAATTTTACATGATCAGTTAGAATTGTGACCAAATATTTTTGTTTGGCTCATGTAGAATTTTATGTGATATTTTGAAAAATTCATCAAAAGTCCAATGAATTTTCCTTATTTTGATTCTGGTGAAAGAGAAGATAGTAGCATCTTTTCCAGTAAAGAATAAGTAGATTTGATGTAATAGGACTCTTTGGTCCCCTGATCTTTGTGGGGAGGGGGGCTGGATCAGGAAACCCACAATCTTCTGGCTTTGGATCACCATCCTCCACCCTTAATTTACCTGGAGATTACTCCTCAGCCCACCATCCTCACCTTTAATTTGTAATGCTCAGAGAAACTGAGTCAGTATCAGAGATTAGAGATTAGTAATAATTTATTGATCATGGTGGAGAGTTTAGAATCCATAGCTATGGGTGGAGCTCGTCTCAAAGCATCCAATTTCGGAGAGTTTGGACTGGCAGCCATATTAGCCAGGCATCTGGATCTCAAAGTATTCAGCAGGGATTTGGGTTACATAATTATCAGTCTGGTTGGGACTCCTGTCTCAAAGCACCTAGCCCATGGAGTGAGCAGCTCCAAGGACTCTTATAGGGCTCCAGTACTCAGAGAAAAAAAGGCAGAAAGGGGGGTAGAGCACTGGGGGATAGAAGTTCCAGGAAAGGATTATAAATTCAGTTCTGAGAAGTATGAAAGAAGGATCATAAATTCTGATAATTTTGGGAAGAAGCTAGAAGCCACTGAGTCTGGGGCCATAAAGATAAGGATTATGTCTAGCTGGTTAAAATAGGCCATCTGGAAGTTTGATGATGCTTTGGAATGCCAGCTCCAGTTATCTCAGCTCCAGTTATCTCAGTCCTAATGGCCAGAAAAGGGGGGAGGGAGCTTGCTACCAAGACAGAACAATTAAGGGAAATTGAGACAAAACAATTGAGAGAAACTGAAATAGGGGAACTGTGGCACAATAAATTCATCTGGAGATTACTCCTTATCCCACAACCCTTAATTCATCAGGAGATTGCTCCTTAGCTTCAGGCTACAGAAGACTAATGTCTTTCAGTCATTTGCTATTTTCCAATAAGGAACATAGTCCTCTGAGAGTTCTCAGTGTCAAAATAAACCATTTTTTTGCCAACTTAACTTGTAACAAAAGCTACAATACCAACCTCCAGACTCCCAAATGCTGTTAGGGTGTCTCATCTCTCAACAGATTAAAGTAGGATCATGATTTGAAAGTTAGAAAATATTTTAGAAATTATCTAACCCTCTCACTTTACATCTGAGAAAACAAACAGAATTCAAGAAATGCTCCCAAGAGCCCATGTCAATAAACACTGATTAAGGACATAGTATATGCCAGTTATTGTGTAACAAAAAAAAAAAAAAAGGTAAAAAACAGTCCCTCCTCTCAAGAAACTCATGGTCTGTTAGGGGAGAAAAAAACAAAAACAAACAAACAAACAAAAAACTATGTATGAACTAGATATATGCAGGATAAAATAGAAGTAATCAACAAAAGGAAGACCCTAATACACCTCTAAGGGGTATTGGGAAGGGCTTGCTGAAATTTGAAGGAAGCCACAGAAACTTGGAGGTAAAGATGAGAAGGGAGAAAGTCTACCCAGTATTCTGGGAGCTTTCCAATCTTTGTATTGTTTTTCTTTTATCCTTTGTTCACCTTCTTTTCTGTCCATATATGGCCTTCATAGAAGCATGAGGAACAGTGAATGAAAATGAATTAGTATTGAGGAGAGGTGGGAAGGCTTGGGAAAAGGAGTAAGAAGAATGGAAAGGGAGACTAAGGCTAGGTTATGGAGGTCTTGAAAAGCCAAACAGAGGATGTAGGTTTTGATTCTTGAGGCAATCAGGAGGTAATGGAGTTGATTGGAGGGGGGGATAGGGGCATTGTTGTCAGTCAATCAATCAGTTATTAAACATTAAAGACTTACTATTTTTCAGACATAGTGCTAAATTCTGGCAACAGATAATCAAAAGACAGTCCTTACCCTCAAGGCATTTACAGTCTAATGGAGGAGAACATAAACAAACAAAAATGTGCAAATTATATGCAGGATAAATAGGATGTGATTAGCTTTCTTTGGTTTCCATTCAAAACCAATTAAATACCATTACCATTTAATGACATTCAAAGTACAAAGCACAGAGTATTATGCAAGGTATCAGGGTACTTTCTAAGAACAATGCTACTTTCTCTCCCTTTTCACATAATGCTTGAAAACAAACCCAAAATATTAATCTCTAATGTCTCCAGACTGATTTTTAGCATTTTTCTAGTCCAGGTCTAAGCTTATTTTCCCCCTTTTCTCTAGTATTTAGAATAAAAATATACAAATCCATATTTAAAAATAAAACCTGGAAGTCAGAAGCTTGAGGGGAATATATATCTATAACCCCCCCAAAAATGTAATGTCAGTACATAATTAAGGTATCTTTGTACAATTTATGTAACATTAGGAGTGATAAAATTTCTAACAATGATATTAATCACTCAAAGATTAGGAAGCAGGAATGAACCTATGGCAAATTTATAAATTAAATTTATGTTCTTAATTCTATTGTGAATAACAGCCTAATTTAAAGAAAAAAAATCACTACTATAATTGCAATCATCATGATATAAAAAATATTTCTTGATTTTCCGTCCTTTTCTTTTAGATAATCAGAACTGAGAGGAATTACAACTAGACAGCATCAGGGCTCAAAAAGATCTTGACAGGTTAGAACATGGGATTGAAAAAAATAAGATAAAATGTAAAAGAAGCGAATGTAACAGTTTGCCATTGGATGAAAAAATTAACTTTGTCATGGCCAAGATAAAGGAGGAATGAGTATATGGAAGTTTATCTGAAAAATACCTGGGACTTTTAGTGGAGTCTAAACCCAATTAAGTCAAGAATATACAGCAAACAAAAAACAAAAACTTGATGAGAAGTTGGGCTACACTAAGGTATAGTATCCAGGAATAAGAAGGTCCCATTAAACCCACCTTGATTAAGCCACATCTGGAGTTTTATCTGGAGTTTGAGGTGACATTTCTAAAAGGACATTGATAAACTGGGAACCATTTAAAGAATGGTAAAATGGGGCGGTAAAAGATTTGCAATCCATGCTAGATGAAAAGCACTTGAAAGAACTGCAAATAGTTAACCTGTTAAACTTTACTGTGTAGAAATATAGAAGAGAGGTTAGACTTGTACAATTTGATTTCAGAGAGCAGAACCAGGGCAATGTTGTAAGAGGACAAATGATAAGCATACTATCCAGAGGAAGAACTGGTATTATTTGAATATAAAATGAAGCATGCTATTTTAACTTTTCTTTCTTTCTTTCTTTTATTTTATTGGAGATTTTTTGGTACAAAATTACCAATATGGAAATGTTTTACATTATCATACTTGTATAACTTTTATCCTGATTATATCCCATCTCAATGAATGGTACTGATTGGATGAAGAATTTCTCAGTATTGAGACTGGGCTTGGTCACATGATCCCTATTCCCAGGCTTTGAACCCTGGGATGCAGAAGTTATTGAAGTTGCAGGAAGTGAAGTGACCTGTGGGAGACAGACAGCATTGGTCAAGGATGATTACGTCCTTTTAGTATATCCAATGAAAAGGCTCCTGTCTTTTGCTTTTAAATCCTGAACAAGCCCAAAGTTAGCCAGGTTCAGAAGCACATGGTGAAACTTGGCATGACTCCCAGGTGTATCTGGACCTCTCCCTGCAGTGATTAAATAAATGTTTTCTCTTTGTACTTGAAGATGTCTTTGATCAGTTAATTTGGGAAAGGGGTCTAGCACCTGTCCCACATATCAGGGAGGGGAGAGGAAAGAGATAGAACTTGGAACTCAAAACTTTTTTATAAAGCAAATGTTAAAAACTGTTTTAACATGTAATTGGAGGTGATATATGTATATGTGTCTATAATATTTTAAAAGAAAAAATACAAATTTAAGCTTGATTTAGAGGAAAGTCTTCTAAAATTGGAGCTGTACAAAACTAGATGCCACTTTAACAGATAACAAAATCCATATCACTGGAGGTTTTAAATCAAAGTTTGTTTTTCAGACATGTTATGGTGGGAATTCTCTTTCAGAGATGAGCTGCACTAGATAAAGCCATTATTAGAATTCTCTAGCTCTGCACCATATATAGTCATTCATAAAAGAATTTCAAAATATCTTATGAAAAAATGATGCTAACATTTTGATCATTTCCCAATATACAAGCTAAGGCAAAAATAATTTTTTTTTATCTTCAGGTCCTGTTAGTTTCATTCACAGAGACAGTGACAATATCTTTCTTATTTTCCAAGAGGTTTCTGAGTTATTTTTTCTCAAAAATCAATATCAGAAGAAAATGAGAGAAGTAAGACTAAGAAATTAAACTATGTCACTTCATTTAGTAGCAAGGCAAATATTACAGATATCATGTAACTATATATGGAAGCTGGGTTTCAGAGTGAGGTGAAAAATTAAAAGCCCCTGTTAACCTTAAAATGGACATTCTCAGCAACTTTGCATAGAACATAATGCAAAAGAGATGGGATTATCTCATTTATAAATGTAAGATTTAACTCTCCTGTCACACAAATCGAGCTTCAAAACATCAATACTTGAACCATCTATATTTATTAAGTAAATTGGGTTAGGTGATTTTACAATTCACTATATAAGGTAAACATAGCTTTCATGTTGATAAACAAATAAATATTAACAGAAAATCCAAAGGAAATAGAAAAACAACAAAGTAAGACTCCAATTTCAGATTCTTCCCCAAAAAAGGTTTCATTTTTGGCCAGGAGAAGGCGCAATTTGGATACTTATGAGTGAGCATATATTTGTGTAATTCAGGAATAATGCTTCTATATTCTGAAGCTTCTGAATACTCCAAGGTCTTTATTATTGTTATTATTATTATTATTATTAAAGCTTTTTATTTGCAAAACATATGCAATTTTTCAACACTGACCCTTGCAAAACTTTCTGTTCCAAATTTTTCTCTTTTTCCCCCCACTCCCTCCCCTAGATGGCAGGTAGTCCAATACATGTTAAATATGTTAAAATATGTGAAAAGTTGAATATACATATACATATTTATAGTTATCTTGTTGTACAAGAAAAATCGGATCTACAAGAAACCTGAGAAGGAAAACAAAATGCAATAAACATCAATAGAAAGCATGAAAATGTTATGTTGTGGTCCACACTCAGATCCCATAGGCCTCTCTCTGGGTGTATATGGCTTTCTTCATCACTAAACAATTGGAACTGGTTTGAAACATTTAATTGTTGAAGAGAGTCATGTCCATCAGAATTGATGGTTCGGCTCACTTTGCTCAGCATCAGTTCATGTAAGTCTCTCCAGGCCTCTCTGAAATTGTCCTGCTGGTTGTTTCTTAGAGAACAATAATATTCCATAACATTCATATACCCTAATTTATTCAGCCACTCTCCAATTGATGGGTATCCATTCAGTTTCCAGGTTCTAGCCACTACAAAAAGAATTTAAATTTGAATCTTCTCTCAAAATATCATATAAAGGAACCAATTTATGCATTAGACAATCCTAGTTTTGGGCAAGCCCATTGTATGTCACGAATAAGCTTTCGGAAATCATTTAAAGTTTTTAATCTATCTTTTCTGATTTGCAATTTTTTGTGGTATCCATTGCATTTGTTGTAACCTGAAAGTCTAAATATTAAAAAGGAGGGTATTTTTGTACTCTCTCTGGGGCTAATTCCAAATTATGCAATTTTAATTGTTTTATCATTTCTTGTAAAATTAATTCTTCTGGCTATTGGCACATAGGAGCCTCTGATGGCTTTATCCTAATAATTAGTACTACTAGGTAAAATATACCCCTTTTCCTTAGGCAAAGGTGAATGAATTAAAGAAATCTTAACAGGCTCTTGATTCTTATTAGTATCTTCCTTTGCCTCATACTGACATTTTATCTCAAACATCCAAATCTTCAAGTTGTCCCGTACATACTTTAATAATTTTATGTAGAGAAAATATGTGAGGAGGGAAAGCAGAAGATCCTATTGTAGTATAATATTCAGTCAACTAACTGCTCCCCTACACCTTCCATTTTTGGGGCATCTAAAATTCCTTCTTTTGGTAGCCATGGGGAAGTTTTTTCAACTATATCTAGGAACTGTTTAATTTGTTGTGTGGTATTATAAACCCTTGCTCCTTTATCACTTTTACTCAGCATTTTTCATAAGTCTCCCACCTCAGCCCTTTGATGTGAATTTGGCCCATTTTAACTACCCTGACTGAAAAAAAAATAATTTTAAGTCATCAGATCTTCCTCATTCTCCTTCCCCACACAGGGTTACCAAAGGGACTCCCATGAGGGATCCTGCCTCATGAATAACACTTGAGCATTGCTGATTTCTGTACCCCACACTGGGTGACACTTGTTACTTGCCACTCATTTGTGGCAGCAGGAATCTAATTCTGACCAGCAGAATGGATTGTGTCATGTGAGAGGACACTAATGATATAGAGACAAGAGGGAGCTGTAGTGACTTCAGATTTATTCCATTCCCTATACATTATGTGTGTGAGTGTGTGTGTGTGTGTGTGTTGTGTGTGTATGTGTGTCCTATGTATAGCAAGGGTATTATTAAAGAAAAACATACTTTTTTTGCAAGCAACACCTGCATCAGTAACTTTGCATCGAGCAGGAGCACAGAGCAAGGAAAACAAGCAAGCAAACAAAAACAAACCAATCAAATAAGGAATGTCTGAAACTCTAACCTTCCCTTATCTTACTTATTGTGTTATGACCTTTTGTTTTAAAAAGGTTGGAAGAGTCATCGGAGTTTCCCTTTGTAACTGGAATCAATATCAAAGACTTCTAGAGTCAGCACAACAGCAGGGCATCCTTCTTGACCCAGCCAGCACTGGATTCTTCCTTCAGCTAATATGCTGTGTTCTCAAAAGGAGAAAAAAGTCTTATCCCAGAAAATATTGTAAACTCCTTTAAAAAGAGACACTTCCAGAGCCAGGACTCATGAGGTAACTCTTTGACCTTAGATATTTTCTTCATCTGTGATTTGTATTTTAAATATGAGGCCATTTATCCTCATATATCTATCAAATGTATGTAGATTGGAAAATGTACCCATTATTGCAGGATTTTAAAAAATAAATCCCCTCTTTGCTTTACCTTCTTATTAAAATCAATGTATAAACACTAATGATATCAAGTTTTTGCTCAATATTGGGGTAGGACATCAGATATGGATTCATGAATTATAATATCAGATTCCACAACTTTTCAATATTACCCCCAAATGGCTCTCTGGGAATGCAACCTATCAGTTCTAATGACATTTGGGAGAGTGAGCTCATAGTGGGGTACTATATATGAAGTGAAGAATAAAAGCCTAAAGGCTTTCCAAATGTATTCTCATAGAAGATGTACTGAGCATAGTATAAATGAAAGCAGTATTTTCATCCAGAATTCTAGGAATATCTACAGATTCTTGCATATGACATTGTGCTAAATATATCACACCCTACTACATTTTCTATTACATGAAATCTATTAGATTTGAAAAGAGATTAGCATACCTACACATGTGCAAAAATGTTTGTGGCAGCCCTTTTTGTAGTGGCTAAAACCTGGAAACTGAATGGATGCCCATCAATTGGAGAATGGCTGAATAAATTATGGTATATAAATGTTATGGAATATTATTGCTCTGTAAGAAATGACCAGCAGGATGTTTTCAGAGAGGGGATGGACATTCAATGAATTGCCAGATTTTCAGAATTTTGTTGCAAAATAGACCTGAATTTAATAGGAAATTTCACACAAGATCAAAGAGAAATATCAAGTAAATATCAAAGACTAATCACAATGGATTCAATAGGGACAAACATATTGACAATGTTAGTTACCCAATTAGTTTAAAATGGTTTAAAATTAGAATATTGCTATGGTATAGAAAATGATGAGTTGATGCATTTAAAAAAGTATGGAAAGACTTGGACTTATGAAGATGTTATCCACCTTCAGAGAAAAAGAACAAACAAGAATACGACAGTTTTATATAGATGCACATGAATGTATATGTGTGTATTTTTATTACAGCTATCTATGTATACATGTGTGAATGTACATATACATGTATATGTTTATATGTGTGAATATGTGTGTGTAAATTTGCAAGTGTATATGTGTGTATTTCTCTATACTTAATTTCAATCTGGGCTAAAGGGGAGGAAGAAGGAGAAAAAATAAAGTAAAAAGTGCAAAGTGCAAAGAAAACCTACAAGGAAACAAAAATGGACAGCTCTGAACACAATGTGTAGTATTCATTACATAGGCTTTCTTGAAATGGAAATCTATTGCTTAATATTTTGAATCCTCTAGTGTTCTGCTGTGCACATGGCAATGTTTTTTCCCTTTTCCTATTTTATATTTGTTTAAAAAATTACTATTTTTTGAAAAAGAATGTTAGTTGCAGCGCCCCAGTTTTACTCTACTCTGATCATTATTAGTACTTGATCATTCAGGTTACACATGCAATATTAGCATGCAACTATGGAAAACCAAATAATCCCTGAGGTAGTCAAGCTTTCAAAAGCTCAAAAAAATTTTATTAGCTTAACCTACATTTGTTAGCCTAACTACACATTATCTTGAGATGCCTGGACAGAATTTTATGACTAAGATTAATAGATTTAGAGTTCACCTACAAATAATTCTAATTAAAAGCTAAGTGAAAACAAATACACAGGTTTGAAATATTCTAAATCATTTGAGGAACTTGCCAAAGAAGTAAAAAGCCATCAGTTGAATTTTGAAACTTGGTGTTTGTAAGGATTATATCAGAGACTGCTAACTCATAATGTCCCCTGATTTTGGAAACAAACTTTTACAAATCATTGCTCAAAATCATGTGTGGCTACAGCTAATTGTCTGATTTGACCTTATCTTTTGAAAAATGTTTTAAAATTAGCCAAAGCATTCACAAAATAAAAAGAACTGAAAATCTCATTGTTTAGAATGAGATGGTAGTTGAGATTCTCTCTGTAATAAAAACAAACAAACAAACAAACAAAAACAACTTTGTTTATTTATCAACAAACACTTGTTTACTGTGGTAACACAATAGTACCCTATGGATGACATATTTATGAATATCTTGGTCTTCCAAAGGCAAGACACATCAAGGACTATGTTATAAAGGAGGAAACTATCCCTATATTTACTGTCATTTAAAGCTCAACATTTGGAAAAATCAACACTCTTGCAATATCAAACTTAACATAAAGTTTCGGGAACAGTAAAACAAACATCAGAGCTTTAATAATATCACTTGACACATATTATCTCATTTTATCCTCACAACTCTGGGAGACAAGTGGCATTGTTTCCCCCTTTTTACAGATAAAAGAGCTGAAGCACACAGAGGTTAAGTGACTGACTCAAATTCATATAGCTATTAAGTGTCTGAGGCTAGATTTGAACTCAGATCTTCCTGATTCCAATCCAAGGCTTATACACTGAGCCACTTAGCTTTAGAAAGTATTCAAACAAAATTTTATACAATGTATAAACACAGGGACCATGACCCCAAGGTAACTATGGAAAGAGTAACACTTTTGGTTAAAAAAATGAGGAAGAGAACTGGAATATGTTCTCAAATTACATGAGATATAGATGCTTGTAGAAATACTTTTAAAGTAATTAACTCTTCACAGAGCAATAGTAAAAGCTGACAATAAACAACACTGAACAATAAAAATATCTAATATTTACATAATGCTTTAAGGTTTTGCAATATTTTTAAAACAATATTTCTGAATAATATGGAAATTTTTCTTCCTTTCTTTATTGCTTGCTCCCTTCCTCCCTTTCTCTTTCTATTCCTTCTTTCCCTCCCTCCCTTTCCCTCCTTTTTTCCACCTTCCCTTTTTCCCTTCCTTCTTCCCTCCTTCCCTCCCTCCCTTCCTTCCTTCTTTTCTTTTTATGCTTCTTCCTCTGTTAGAGAAGTTACTATCATTACCTTGTGTAAGATAGCAATATTATTAATAATACATAATATTTACATAGCACTTTAAGTTTTTTTTAAAACATGTACATTTTCTCATTTGATTCTCATGAGGTAGGTGCTATTATTATCCCCACTTTACAGATAAAGGAAACCGAGACAAAGTTGAATGACTAGCCTAGGATCACATAGTAAATTAACTGAAGGAGGAACTAATTTTATTGACTACAAGTTCAATAATCTATCCACTATGCAACCTAACATCCTCAATGACAAAATCTTTATTGGTGAAGATGATTTTATGCAAGGCATTGATCTTGCTCATTGAAATTCTCATTGACTCATTGAAAAGTCAAATAAGTTCAGGGACTGTCCCAAGCCCAGAAAAAGTCACAAACTCACCAAGTTCCCTGTATCTATCCCAGAAAATATAAGACTTTCAGGAAACAGTCTAAGGAGAATGATAATCCTGCCAGACCAGCCCTACAAAGCTATTATAATAGTCTAATTCTCATTGTTTGGAACAAGAGGATCTTCTGCTTTCTTCACATGCATTAAAAATGTATGTTGATTAGTAGGTTGTTTGGTTGATCTACTTGGTTACTATGCTTTCCCCCCTCCCCTTTACCCCTCCCCACCAATACACACACACCCCTTCCACTACACAACTTTGAAGGAGGTTTTGGGTTGAGGAGAGGCTACTCTTTCAAGTAGCCTCTATATAGTTCTATAAGAGAAACCAACTGGCCACACTATCGATTTTCTTTAGTTCATCCCTATTATTCTCACACTAGGTTGGAAAAGAAAGGAGAGAAGTCTCTAATTCAAATGATCATTATTAGTACATCGCTAGCAAATTAATTGGGTGCTCTCTTTCTTTAGCTCCACCTCCCCACCCCAGTTCTGTTTAAGGGGAAAATCTGTCTTCTGTCCTTTTGAGGGTTTTGACTCCCTCTTCTCCCACTCCTTCTCTATATATTTCTTTGTAGCTTTTTTTTTTGTCTCTGCCTCTGTCTTTGCCTCTGCCTCTGTCTCTGTTTCTCCCTCCCTCCTTCCTCCTTTATCTGTCCTTCTCTGTCTCTTCCTCTCTACTTCTTTCTGCTTATCTCTCTCTATCTCTCTGTCTCTATCTCTGTCTCTGTTTGTCTCTCTCCCCAATCTCCTTCTGTCTCTCCCTCCCTCTTTCTCTCCTTCCTTGCCCCCTTTCCTTCTTCCTGTCCCCTTTCATTCTTCCTCTGAACATTTAGTTGTCAAGAAGACTCAGGGTTAATGACCTTAATAATTAAGTTTATGTAGTGACTATTTAAATAGTATAAATATGAAAGTAGACATTCATGGAAAACAAAATATCCCAGTTCCAAGAACTTTGTCTAGTAGCTGAGGAAGGATATGAGGAAAATTGGGAAGTAAAAGGATTAACTAGCTAATGAACGAAAATTGCTTTTTCTTGGAGAGAGGAAAGGAGGTGAATGGGATGGATGCTCATTGGTCTTTACATCCCCAGGGTTCGTAGGTCATTGTCTCACTCTTCCCTAACTTTCTCCTAGCTGTGGTCTAGACTCATTCTCGGCTCCCAATCTAATGACTTCCACTGTTATCTATTCCTCTTTTTTGATCTGCTTCACACTTGAATTTTCTGCCCTGACCTTCAATCATTCCTAAATTGTCTCCCCCTGAGTTACCATTTCATCCTCTTCCCAGAAGTCTATTCAAGAACAGAAGCAAGACTACTATTTCTTAGGGAATCATGAATTTTCTACCAAGTTCTCTGGTTCATTCATTCATTCTGACAAAAATCTAGGTCCATTCAAGTTTGCATAGTTATAAAGCACCTACTATGTCTCAGGCTAGGCCTCACAGCTAGATCTGGGACTCTGAAGTCCAGTCCTCAATCTGAACTTTGAATCAGAGTCACCTCTCTCCCACACAGATATTTGGGAATGATGGCACAGATTTATAAACCCTGCTAACTCAGCGAGCCTAAGTTAGTGAATCTCCTGAACTCAGGATTTCTGAGTTTATTGGATATGTTCTAGATGGAAACTATATCAATATGGTGAGTTCCCATGTTGGAGGCAGACCTAACCTTAGTGCCCTCTTAGTTCAGGTTTGATTTTACCATGAAAATGGCAAAATATTTTGTCTAAACATGGAAACAATATGCTTTGTCTTCTTTTAGAGAAAGCTAATCCCTGGGGTAAGGAGGCAACTGGGTAACTCAGTGGATAGAGCACTGAGCATGAAGTAAGGAAAACTTGAGTTCCAATGTGTTCTTAGATACTTACTAGTTTTGTGTTCCTGGGTAACATTATTTAATCCACTGGAGAAGGAAATGAGAAACCACTCCAATATCCTTGCCAAGAAAGTCCCATGAATTGTATGATCCACAGAGTTATGAAGAATTGGACACAACTGAATGATTGAACAACAACAATCCCTGGGGCATAAGGGAAGATGCAGAAACTAAGTTTGCCTCTGATGGCTAGCAAGAAAAGATGGATTAAGGAAATGCTGGTGAATATAAGTCCTATACTTATATAACCCAGAAGGGATGAATGGTATCAAGTTGCTTAACTGGTCCAGGTCAAAACAGAATAGGACAAAACTCCCAGACTAATCAGCAACTGGATCAGCCCCGATGCTCTGTATTTCTAACCTGGGAGATGCAGTATTTAAAAAAAAAGTATACAGGTTACTTAACTATTTGGAATCTATCCCTTTGGGGCAGCTAGGTGGCACAGTGGATAGAGCACCAGCCCTGAAGTCAGGAGAATCTGAGTTCAAATCTAGTCTCAGACATTTAACATTCCCTAGCTGTGTGACCCTGGGCAAGTCACTTAACCTCAATTGTCTCAGCAAAAAAAAAAGAATCTATCCCTTCCCTCAATACATTAAAGTACCATCTTTTATCTCTGCACTCGAATGATCCAGATGGAAAGTAAAATCAAATAGCTATAAAACAACAGTAGGGGCACCTCTACATTTAATCCAGCTATGAGTTATTTGTTTCATACATTCATTTTACATGGATCTTTAAATTATCTTCTGTATTATTCACTCACACTGACCCAGGCCTAGCTGGATGCTGACTATTATTGATGACAGTGGTACCCCTAGAGATCATCAGCAGCACAGTATCTTGGACTGATTCCAGGTAGTGACAGAAATTATTTCTAATGTTCAGGGGCCTAACTATCTACTAGAGAAGTTGCTTCAATATTCTAATACCTAAAGGATCTTCCATTTTGCAGTCAAAATCAAAAAGACAAAATTCAATAGTGGTGATCACTGAAAAAGTCATTATGATCTAAACTAATCTCATTATGAGCCTTAATTTAGCTACACTGGTCTTCAGAAAATCTTCATCAGTGAGCTCATTCTAGATGACTTTTTATTATTTGTAGATTTTCTAATCACAACAAACAAGCACCTATTAAGTCCCTTCTGTGTACCAGCCCACTGAGTTAGACACTGGGAATACAAAGAGAAACAGTACCTCCTCTCAAGAAGACACATTCTATTGGAGGAAACAACATTTATACATATATGTGCATGCATGTATATGTGTGTAGGTAGTACATTTATGTATGTATGTATCTATGTTTACATGAAAATGGTAAAATATATATCATAAAATATGTGCAAGTATGTCTTAAAGTTGTTCTGAGAACCATATGATTTAATATCTATAAACTACTTAGCACAATGTCCAGCACAAAGTAGGTGGTGAATAATTGCTTGTTTCTTTCCTTCCTTTATAAGTATACCCACATACATATCAGAAGCAGTTAAGCAGCCTAGTGGATAGACCAGTGAGCTTGGAGTTAGAAAAAATCTAAGTTTAAATCCAGCTTCAGACATTTTCTAACACTGTAGAGTTTCCTAACATGCAAAATCGAGAAATGTTTAACACCTACCTTCTAGGGTTATTGATCAAATGAAATAATATTTATAAAGTATAATGCACATAGGAGGCACCATATAAATGTTAGATATTACAATCATCAATATTTTTACATATACATGTGTGATATGTACACTCGTGCATGTGCACATGTATGTACTGAGGTGTGGATATATGTGAGTGTACACAGTGTGTGTATATATTCATACACGGTGTGTATGAATATGTGTATAGATATAGATGTCTATTAGAGATGATGATATTATATTTATATAAATAATTAGTAAATGATTAATATGACTACTATTAATCATATAGGAAGTTATTCAATATAAGTATTTATATCCTATATAATCTGTAGTCAGAGCAACTTCTTTAGTAAATAGCCTCCTGACATTAGAAATCATTTATTGTCACTACCTGGACATGCATATGTACCTATATCTTTATCATCTATATTTATATATACTTTCTATATCTATGTATTATTCATTATATAGCTGTATTTATCTCTTTCTAACTCAAGATAATTTCCAGATCTTCTGGGGGAATCAGGTAGGACCTTGAATAAAAATTACATTTAAGAAGAAAATCAGGAATTTCAAGAGAAGTGGGTAAGAAGGAAAGTACATTGTAGAAATGGGAGACCTCCCAATGACACAAAGATAGGAGATGGAGTGCTGAATGTTAGGAACAGCAAGAAAGTCAGTGGTTGCTGGAAAGATAGGTTGAATCCAGGTTAAGAAGGGCTTTAAGGCCAAAAAGAAGAGAAAGAATTCATCCAAGAAGTAATAGGAAGCCATTGGGAGTTTATCAAGGAAGGGAATGACATACCTTGACATGATTTAAGATTTTCACTTTGGGGGGCGGAGCCAAGATGGCAAACTGCAAATAGTGTTCTCTGTGAGCTCCTGAGACCTTCCCTCAGACGCAGACAAATTGAGCATCCGAACTGGTTCGGGAGGGCTCCACCAAACACTTGGACTACAACGCACTTCTATCAACAATCTACTTTGAAAAAATATCTGAGGTTAGCCTCAGGGGAAATCAGCCGCTGGCTGCAATCAGACCCTAGCCGGGGCGGAAGTCAGGGCTGAGATAGAGGGGCAGATTTTAGGCACCCAGGAAGCCCCTGGAACACGCCTGGACCACTTTGCTCTGCTTGTGGGCAGGTGATTTGGCAGATCTGCCTTTGGTAAAGGGTGGATTGAGAGCAGCTGAAAACATTGTCCTAGTGCGAATCTAGCCCCACCAGCCTCAGACCGGAAGTCAACTTGGCAAACTGCCCCAGGGCAAATTGAAAATGCGGCAATATCCCCTGCTGGTGACTGATACCTCAACTCAAAAGCATGAGCAAGAAGAAGAGAGCTCTCACCATAGACAGCTTTTATGTAGAGAAACTAGAAAAGTCCCCAGATCCTGAGATTCTGAAAACAATCCCAGAAGAAGCCACAAAGGCAGACTTAAGCTGGTCTCCCTTCCAGAAGGCTTACCTGGAAGAATGCATAAAGAATCTCAAAAGAGAGCTAGAAGAAGAGTGGGGAAATAAATTGAGAACAGGGCAACAGAGATATCCAAAACTGGAAAAGAGGACTGGTGAATTGGAAAAAGAAAACAATTCACTGAAAAATAAAATTGGTGAATTGGAAAAAATCACCAATTCACTGGAAAATAAAAATGGTGAATTGGAAAAAATCACCAATTCCCTGGAAAATAAAAATGGCAAATTGGAAAAAGACCACAATTCACGGAAAAACAAAATTGGTGAATTGGAAAAAGACAACAATTCATTGAAAAATAAAATTGGCAAAATGGAAAAAGAATGCATTGAATCAAGAAATTCAATTGGCCAGCTACAAAAGGAGCTAAAAAAGATAACTGAAGGAAATAATACTTTAAAAATTAAAATTGAACAAATAGAAATAAATGACTCAATAAGACTTCAACAATCAGTCGAACAAAAACAAAAAAAATGAAAAAATAGAAGAAAATATG